>JAMKCH010029504.1:0-66238 GCA_023653785.1 Ophioderma brevispina
AAATTGTGCGTGCCATCATCACTTCCAGACTCCATTATGCCAATTCACTTTTAATCGGCATTACCTCCAAGCAGACTCAAAGCGCTTCAACGTTTACCAAATAGAGCTGCTAAACTAATTTTCAAATGCATGAAATATGATCATGTGTCGCCACTCATTCAGATTATGAAATGCACTGGCTTACCATTAAAAAAATCATTGCAAGGTCCTGACATTTGTTTTCAAATGTTTCACAGATTCTGATAATGTTCTATCCACAGATGGTTCCATCTCATACCTTACTAAACTCATCATTATTTTAATATGTTCCCACACGTGCCTTTTCAGGATACAAGACTCTTAACCATTCCATTCACCCGTACTGTCGCAGGTGTAAATGGTTTCTACGCTGCTGCACCAAAACTTTGGAACAGCCTTCCATATTACAATCGTTATGCAGCTTCACAAAGGGTTGCTGGCAAACAGGATGTTCTTTGTTCAGCTGGGAGCGAAGAAGAGCCAATGGCGTAGGCTCAATAAATGTACTACCACAAGGGAGCGTGCTTGCACCTCTCCTGTTCAACATCTATACCAACGACCGACCTAGGAGTGCAGGAACCTGCCGTTTTATTTATGCAGACGATCTTGGAATTAGCGCACAAGATGCAGACTTCACAGCTGTTGAAGAGAGACTCTACAAAGCTTTGGATGAACTCACTCCTTATTATGAGGAAAACCACCTACGTGCAAATCCATCCAAGACACAGGTGTGTGTTTTCCATCTACGCAACCGTGAAGCCAAGCGTCAGCTTAAAGTTACTTGGTGTGAAACACCCCCCAAGAGCACTGTGATAACCCTGTCTACCTAGGAGTTACCTTGGACCGCATACTCTCTTAAGACCCACATCGAGAAGACGAAGAGTAAAGTATGTTCACGCAATAATATCTTGAACAAACTCACTGGCACAAGATGGGTGCTCGCCCACATACCCTAAGATCGACGGCACTTGCCCTGATGTACTACTCATGTGCAGAGTATGCTTGTCCTGTATGGGAAAGATCAACCCATGCCAAGAAGCTTGATTCAGCGTTAAATGCCTCCTGCCGGCTTATCACAGGATGCCTCCATCCAACACCAACGGAAAACGTATACATCTTAGCAGGAATTGATCCACCAGACATCCGTCGTAGTGTAGCAAGAGCGTAGCTGCCAAGTATCTAATGTGAAGCACCCTATGTCTGGACAGATACCTGCTGTCAACCGTCTTAAATCCAGCGAGAGTTTCTTACGCAAAGTCCAACTCTTGAAACAATCTCTAAGGAGCTTAAGAGACTCGCCTGTGGAAAGAAAGACTTGCCATCAACCAAGTAACATCTATTGGTATTGAACCCGGTGAGCATCTTCCACCTGGAGCTGACTACTCATGGGCTGAATGGCGATGCCTGAACAGATTGAGAACCAGAATTGGCCGAACTAAGGTTTCCTTGCAGAAGTGGGGCTATCTGGAAGCAGATTAGGACACTACCTGTGGCTGTGGAACAGCACCACAGACAATGGAACATCTCTTGGTCTCTTGGAGCAACAATGCACAGACAAGGACCTTGCGGAATTCAGCGAAGCAGCCAGACGTCTCTGGCTGGATCATATTTGAGAACCACAGTGTTTGGACACGATAAGAAGACTGGCAATCTTTAAATCACAGCTCAAAACATATTTGTTTGATACGTAATTTGTTTCTTCTTGTTTTCTTTTGTAATGTATTCTGATACTTAATCTTCATTGTAAGAGCACCTAAAATCACCTGTATAGTGTATAGTGAAGAGTCAATTGAATCAAGTGTCTTATTCTTTACCGTTGCAGGTAGACTATGAGTCCGGCATGCTATAAAAACCTGGATAAGAGCACTTATCTTAGATAATACGTTGGCTGTACATTTTGGCAATCAAAATATCTAAAGGTTCGAGACACACAATTTGGAAGAATTTCAGATTGCAGCCTGTAACTTGAACTGATTTTGTTTATATGAAACCATTTGTTTTGCTCTATATATATTATCATTGGTTTACCCAAATCGTTTTTATTTTTTACATATGGTGGCCTTCGTTTTCGCTTGTTTTGTTTTTTGTTTTTGCCTGTAGCAGTTCCAGTACATACAGGGAAAACATATATCGTTATATGAAACGTCTGAGGGTAATTGATACGTACGCAAAATGCAACACATTGGAAAATGACTCGTTTGACATGCCCGAAATTTAAGTATGACTCCGTTGTGCAAAGTTCTACTTTCATTTTATTGCCGTCGTAGACTTGTTCCGCTTTCGTATTTCACCAGTTTTCATTTTGCATTCTATAGCAAAATCACCTACATTAAAACAAAGCGAAGAAAGACGATTACAAGTTTACAACACAACTTGGCCAGATGACGCAAATAGCGAGATATATAAGAGGAAAAGCAGGCGAAATTTGAAAAGCTGTGACTTTAAAACTAACTGTCGCCAAATTAAAGGTCCTTTCGCATCCTATGCAACTTAATTTTTTGTTTATGGTTCAATATCCTCGAGAAAAGGTAATTTCCCAATTTCAGTAGATTCTGACTGTGTAATTTTGATGTTAGGAGCAAAATTTAATGTTTGTATCACGGTACCCATAGGCCACTGTAATTTCTGGCCCGTTTACGGCCAGAAATACAAATACGAATTTCTCAAGATATAGATCGAATTTGCACGTAGATTAGACACACATACTATACTCAGGCCAACGGGTCGATGACATTAAAATTTAGGGCAAGTCAGGGGCGAGGCTGCGGATCACAAATGACCCTTTTTTACAAAAGGGTCATTTCGTGATCCGCTAGCCCCGCCTACGCATGTATAAATACCTTGCGTATAAAGAAAAAAATACCCGATCAGTGAAGGCGAAATATAGCATGGCGAAATGCGGAATATGCATGATCTGATAGACCTTTATACCACACCGCCTCCTAAACTGACGCAATCCCTAACAACTCTGTTTAGTTTGTTTGACACACGAAAATCAACTCGGAATAGGTACCTAATCATGCCAATATAAGGCCAATTGCCAAGTTGTCAGTGTCATATCCCTATCAGAGACAGATACGTGATCTAAACCTCTAGGATTAGTCCGTGTCGGACTTTCAAGTTTTGCCTTCAACAAAATCCTAAGCGTCTTTGTGAGATCGGAATCAAGGAATCTGATAGATCAATTTCTGTATAAAAATGGTCATTGCATTTTTATTCATCCAGTTAAGGCGCTTGTTCCGATGTTATGTTTACGTGTGTTCTATGCTTGATATGATAGCCTGGTCAACTTGCACATTAACCCCAGTCCAAGTCCGTGGGAAACAAACTTGCGTTTTTGATGGTAGACGCAATAATGCATGCATGTTGCAAAGCCCTATTCAAATATTGTGCTAATATTTATGTTAACCCTAAAAGGCGTTTTCTTTGTTATATCTTGGAACTGAAATGGATTGAGGCTCAAATTTCAGACGACAATGGAAAAAATACGGCCTTTCATAGGATATCAAAAGTCGTACTACTTCCGGGTAAATCAGGGGGTCCGAAAGACGATCGAACACGCACCTTTAATAAATAAATTAAGTTTGTACAGTAACAAACTAGGTTAACTTGAGTTCTGCAAGTACCAGATTAAACAACTGTTAAAAATTAGCCCTTGTTTTAACAGCTGTTTTAATACTGGTACTTTAAACAAATATTTTGCTGTGTATTACGATTGAATTCAATAAGATAAAATTTGTCAATTCAATTGTGAGGTTTTCCTTCTCTAATCATTTCAGCATTTACACGATCAAAAATTGATATCAGTTTAATATTCATCGTGAGAGTTTATATGAATTAAAATAGTTTGACGGTAGCGACGTCAGGGGAGAGAAACTCCCTGTGACTCAAGGCGATATAGCTCCCATGTCGGGAGTTTTGTCAGTAAAATCACATTTGAAACTGCTTTCTTTGTTGATACATTCGGCTAAGCACTGTTTTCCAGCTCCCAAATTGACAACCCTAACTCTAACCCGAACACTAATCCTTAACCCTATCCGAAACCTACAAATGATTTTTTAAAATGTCAATCTGGCGTTTGCAAAACAGCGTTTACCATAAATTTGTGCGTTGATTTTGGAAATGGTTTGTTTGCAAATCCCATGCACTGCTAGAAACACTAATAGCTGTGCGGGAGGAGTGGCGAACCCCCCACAGCAATATTATATGAGGGAGTCTGGCCCAAACGCCAATGACAGAGAGATGGGCACTCCGCCTGCGGGCGCACCATTTGCATTTTTTTTTGCTAGAAACCCAAAATTAACCATATTTTTAGACAATCTGTGAAAAAAATGAAGAAGCTGATTTCAACTGATTTTGATATAAGTATAGGGATTGCAATAGAGCCTATTATGATGCGAGAGTTCTATACAGGGGGAAAATCAGTGAAAAAAATGTTTTTAATTGTATACCCGCATGCTCGTCACTACAACTATTAAGTTCAAAGTGGAAAATTAATGATTTGTACAGGAGTTTGCATAATTAGAATGTAAAATATGACGAAGTCTGTAAAGGTCTATGGAATGTCGCTATAGCTCATAAGTCTCATATTGAATTGACAAGCAAACCATATTTTATAATTATATATGAGCTTATTGTATAGACAATCTTTATCTGTTGAAATCCTTAGAATCTGATGAGCATGCTGATATTCATTTCAAAATATGTTCCCCTAGGCCTATAGGCCTATAAACATTTCCCCTATAATATAAGTATCATGCATGTTCCCCGTCCCAATCCCACCTTTTGGGGTATAATGCTGGAGTGGGAAACTGACAGCTCCGATTCTATCACTTCAACAGGTTAAGCATTTTCTTGCCAAAATTCATCAAAATTAGGTTACATCAGATACACCCCAAACGGTTCCAAAAATGCCCAAGATTTCAAAATGTTTTGTGGCTATAAATCTGTGTACGGAAGCTCCGCTATCAATATTTTTTGAAGCAATTTTACAAACCAGCACCCCCCCCCCCAGTAGATCCTGTAGAAAAACTGATATTAATGGCCATTTCTAGGGCAAGAAAACTGTATTTTTCACAGTGGAAAATTTGGCTTTGTCGGTAGATTGAAGAGATTTTTCTGTAAATTTTACAGGTATATAATCGTGTTAACTTCAAAAGGAATTGTAAACTGACAAGTCGGAAATGACATTAATCAACAGAACCCATGGATTTGGTTAACCATTAACACAATGGTTTGTAATCAATGTTAGGGCCTGGGATCTTGAAATATGGTCGGCCTGACTCTTACACACTGGGGTCAATTGTATCTGTGGATATGGGCCATAACGATCGGCAGCCAAAAGAAGTGACGTAGGATGTTAACTGGTCTAGACCTCTACGACCCTTCAAGGTCCCACCAACGTTTAGAGGTTTTCTTTTGTCCATCTTTTAGTCTAATGTTAGCTTGAAAAGCGATCGAAAACTTGATACAATGTCAGGCTCCACAAAAAATCTCCGGGAAAAATTCACAAATCGAACTAAACAAAATGCGTACAATAAAACACATTAAAATCGTTTAATCCTAGGGGTAAATGATGTTTTGGTTTGGATGTTTTTGACGAAATGTGCCCATGTTGGTGCCAATATTTTTTGCACAGTACTCTACATTGGGGGCTTAGCATTCGCATCAAACAATTGAAAACTTCGGCGGCGTAAAAATTTTACAGGTGGGGTTTGGGGGTGACGTTGATTTCATCAAGATGAAAATTTATATAATTAAATCGGATCCCCCTTTAATACTTACACCCACAACCTTTTTCTAAACACAAACTTTTGCAGGGGTCTATGGGGTAATTGGAAGCTATTTAGAGACACTAATATTTTGAGCGAACCAAAACAGTGGGGTTTATTAGGCACCCCGAACGCGTCAATAAAAACTGTAATATGGATTCTATACTCATGGCATGTAAGCTCATATAGCATGAACGAGTCTAAATAGGGCCATTCATCGCCGTGTTAATTTTTACGACATCCACAACCAAACCTGACCTTTTAAAGATTAAATAAACTTCCTTAATTGTCAATCTGTAGGGCCTACAGTGGTGAATGTCAAGTGTTAAAGCAATGATAGCCTACGTATTTAGTATAGTCCCACATTATAACAAAACATACCACATGTTGTTGCTTGGGAATGTGAAAAATATGTAAATTATAAAGCTTATTCAATGAATAATATTATGGTAATATCCTAAGTATATATCGACGGCAAGGGAGAGGGACGGAAGGGGACAACGTCCCCCGACCCCCACTATTTTTGAATGCATCTGATCATAGCTAATATTCAAGTTAACATTAATTGTGGAAAGTTCCACAACAAATCCAACACCCAATATGGGGACAATAAACCCCTTATACACACAGCAAAATGTTGTTTTTAACAGTTTAAAACATTTGGTGTTGTAAGTTTAAACAGTTGTTTTACAAGTTTAAACCGTTGTTTACAAGTTTAACAGTTGTTTACAATTTAAACCTTTTTTACAAGTTTAAACAGAAACCGTTGTTTAAAAGTTTGGAAACATTTTGTTTACAAGTTAAACAGTTTTTACAGTTGACACTTGTTTACACATTTGAAACAGTTTTTTAACAAGTTAAACAGTTTGTTTACAAGTTGAAACGGTTGTTTTCAGTTGAAACAGTTGTTTTTCAAGTTGAAACCGTTGTTAAAAAGCTTAAACAGTTTGTTACAAGCGGAAACATTTTTAAAAGTTTTTTAACAGTTGTTGAACGGGTCCACCGTTAACCACTCTTTACACTTTTTTAAACAGCATTTTAAACAGTGTAGCTTGGATATAAACCATGCCCTCTTGGGATGTGTGTGCAAATACCAATTAATAAACCAAAATCTCATATTCGAAGAAATAGAGGACGCTGTCGGAAAATGTTCTGTTAGTTACAACGATCATTCAGGCGAGACGGTGGCCATACAAGAAAATCCTCCATTTGGTCGAACTCACATGCAATCAGAATTTTTTGACAGAAAATTATACACCTGTAAATATTGCATTGCACGAGGTCGTTTGTGGCATGGGACGGTCGGGCCGCCCATATATGCATTGGCCGTTTAATAATCAATTTCTCGTGTGCGGTTCCATTCTAAATTGCTTCGTCCTATTTTGTCTTCATTTTTCTTTGACCCCACACGAAAAAAAAAAGCGGGGTTATTTTTTGAGGTTTTTACCAGGGCGTGGACAACTATGGCGCACTACAAAACAAAAATAGTGGTCAAAATTTGACCACAAAAGGTCAAAGTGACCACTTTTGCTAGTGGTGTGCAGATAGTTTACCACTACCCCTTGTAAAATGGCCACGCTGGTGTTTTTAGTGTGCAGGCTTGACCACCATCGTTTGCTGCAAAAGAGGTATAGTGCTTTCCCATAATGCCTTTCTTCCAATACAATTTTGGCACTGGTTGTCACATAGTTTATCCTAAAAAGTACTTAAATTTGCAAAATTGGATGAGTTCTTTCAGTTCGGCACTTTTTGTCACATGGAATTCCTGTCCACAGTGCAAAGTGTATTGGAAGAATTCTCGGAAGAATTGCATTTGTGGGAAGAAACTATAATCTCCTCTTGTCTGCTGCGATGCTTTAATGTTTTAGTTTCCTTTGTGTAATTATCCAACAGACTTATAATCATTATATTATACCACCCCAAGTATATCATATTATATAAGCCAAGTCTCGCGGATCCCTCATCGCAGAACATCAACGGGAGAGTGATGTAAAATACTTGCATTACACAATGTTTGTAATTTTCCACACTGACGCATCTCACTGACGCCATTATACTAATAAACACCACAGAACATAAATATAATTCATTTTTGTCCGTGCTTGTTTTGGATGTCATCTAGCTATTCTGACATCGAATTAGTCATTTTTTTTTAAGTCAAAAACAGAGTATAACTCTCTATGCAGCCCTCCAGGTGACAATATTCTCTTCGAATTTTTTTTCAAATTATAGCAATTTTTTTTATTTGTTTTCTGATTTTTATTTTTGGTTTGTTTAAGTTTTAAGAGTTAAAACAATGAAGTCTAGTCTTACAAGTCAGAGGCTTTTTGAAATGGCTTTTTAACCCACACTGGGGAAGCCATTTTCAAAAGCCTTGATGCATGTTACACAGACCCAAAAGCGTTAAACAGTATGCTTTAAACTAATTGTGAATTGAAAGTAATGCGTCATGCACGCCCCGCCACTGTTTTTGAGATCCGGACATGTTAAAACCCATTTCAACAAAACCGAGATTTTACCAACTGAATTCGAAATAAAGGATATAATCCCGTGCAAATTTACTTAGAAACTAACAACCTTCAATGAAATTTTTATCCATGAAAATATGGATATCATTAATGTGTATTTATTGTTTTTCATGTCATATTAATATGAAACAAACGAAATAAACCTTTCTATCTCTTTCCCCTATTCTTTTTCTATTGTGCTGCGTACCCATTGCCAAGTTCAACGAAATTAAGAGGTTGCGAGATGAGCGCTCAGCATATCGAAAAAATCACAAAGGTAAGGCCCCCCCCCCCAAAAAAAATATTGTTTGATGTCCTCATCCGATCGAACCCTAATTTTGAAATCAAGAAAAGTTTTTTTCTTCCCCTTTTACGTGGCAAAAGAATACCTACCCTAATTTTGGAAAAATTCCTAAAAAGTTTTTTTTTTTTCAATTATACTTTTCTGGAAAGTAAAAAGATGATGTTTAAACAGTCTCTTCTCTTAGCATTTTAGTTGGTTTTCATAATGTAGCAGATGCATTTATAAGTAAGAATCAACTTGAATTTTTAGTATTTGTTAACTTATTAATACAAACAAACATTTAAAAAAGAAAAAAATAAAACATTAAAAAAAAAATCCACCTAGCTACCGACCAACTCTAAAAAGTCATCTCTGGTACAATCAAAACCAATTTTGTTTTTTTGCTGAATAACTTGATTTTGGCTGAAAGTTCAAATCGACGTAAATGGACTAACGTGTTACTCTTAACAAATCGAATCCACTCCACCATGTTTCATCAAGTATTAAATTGTTGACACGAGTGTACTCTTAGAAAAAGTGCGACTTTTGGAACCCGTAATTTTGTCCTCCATATGGAACACTTTCTTCATAAATGTGTTATACAGTAAGTGAATTGCCCCTAACTATGGTATGATGAACTTTTTGGTTTTAAGAACCATTTAAACCTTTTTTTTTTTTTTTGGAGGCTTAATTCATATGGTTCTAAACAGAATGGTTCAAATCTACTTTTAAAAGGGACATATGGCATGGAAAAAAATTACATAATGACAGTCCCCTACTGAAATCACGTCCACGAGTTTGAAAACAATTGTGAATTTATCTTTCTGTAAAAAGAGGTAGAGTGTTCCAGGTGGAGGGCAGTTTTCGTGGCAATTTCTGGAAACAGAAAAGCAAGTGAATTTAAACTTACTTAGTTCCATGTAGACAGGAATTATATATTTATTAATCTTTCCCTGGAGATGGCCACGGCACGATAGTGGTTGAAAAACCATGTGCGCCGTGGCCGGATTCGAACCGGCTAACCTCGTATTACATGCCGACGCTCTCAAACCAGCTGAGCTATCAAGTCTGGTTGGTAGAGGAGCGATAATATCATCCGTAGGTGTTAGGTTCGAAAGGTGCCTTCGCTTTTCCTAGCGGATAGCATCATAACTGTATTTTAACATTATACGATTTATATTTGGGTTTTGAAATTTAAACTACTTACTTAGTTCTCCGGTAGACAAGGAGGTATTAATTTATTAATCTTTCCCGGTGATGGCCCAGCGCACGATAGTGTTGAAAAAACCCCATTTGCGCTGGGGCCCGGATTTCGAACCAGCGACCTTCGTAGTACATGCACGACGCCTCTACCGACTGAGCTATCAAGCAGGATTGGTAGAAGAGCGATAGATATCATCTATAGGTGTGAGGTCCGACAGTGTCCTTCTCTTCCTAGCGGATAGCATCGAACTGTAATTTAACATATACGATTATATTTGTTTTGAAATTTAAACTACTGAGTTCTCCAGGTAGACAAGGAGTATATATTTGATTAATCTTTCCTGGAGATGGCCAAGCGCACGATAGTGTTAAAAAACCCCATGTGCGCTTGGCCGGATTCGAAAACCGGCGACCTTCGTATTACATGCCCGCCGCTCTAACCGACGAGAGCTATCAAGCCGGGTTGGTAGAAGAGCGATAGATATCATCTAAGTTGTTAGGTTCCGAAAGTGGTCCTTCGCTTTCCTAAGCGGATAGCATCAGAACTGTAGATTTACATATACATATATTTGTTTTGAATTTAAAAACTACTTAGTTCTCCTCCAGTAGACCAAGGATGTATATATTTAGTAATCTTCCCTGGAGATGGCCGCGCACGATAGTGTTTGAAAAAACCCCATGTGCTCTTGCCGATTCGAACCGAACCGGCGACTCGTCGTATTTACATGGCACGAAACGCTCTAACCGACGGAGCTACCAAGCAGGGTTGGTAGAAGCGCGATAGTTACACTATAGGTGTTAGGTGTCGAAAGGTGTCCTTCGCTTTCCTAGCGGGGAGCATCAGAACTGTATATTTAACATATAGGCCTACGATTATATTTGTTTTTGAAATTCAAACTACTTAGTTCTCAGGTAGACAATGATGTATATTTTATTAATCTTTCCTTTCCTGGAGATGCCAGCGCACGATAGTTTTGAAAAAACCCCATGTGCGCTTGGCCGGAATTCAAACCTGGCGACCTTCGTATTACATGCACGACGCTCTAACCGACTGACTATCAAGCAGGTTTGGTAGAAGAGCGATAGATATTCATCTTAGGTGTTAGGTTCGAAGGTGAGGTGGTTCACTCCCTGACATAATTTACAGTTAGTCCAGAGGGTTAAGACCCCCTCTGGAGCAAATCGTGCACTTTGTGATAGAAGTATAGCATTTTGGTATACGCTTAATATGTACCCCAACCAATTATTTCAAACGGGACCCCCCCTGCTTTGATTTGACCTGTTACGGCCGTGGTGACCATTTTCAAAATGCTGCCATTCCATTTCATGTCTCATCTTTTGGTTATAACATTGATTTTTCTGTCTATACCCCATGTTTTTGAATGGCAAGTATTCAAATAATGACATATTTTTTAAAATATAATCTGTCAGGTAATTTTGTTTTCAATGTGGCCGCCAATTTGCACTAAAATTGCATATTTTCTTTATACTTAGCCTCAAAATGAAATATTGACAGATTGTTTTGTGTCTAAACTAAGGTTTTTAGGATCAAGAAATCCCGAATATGACATCATTTTGAAATATCTGGTGTCAGTCCTTGTGTTTTTCAGTATGGCACCATGTTGAGTTAAAATTTACGCATTTACTTAAAGGGAATAACCAGTCTTAACTTTTGAGATGTTTTAAGGCGTTACATTAACACATATATATTCAACAAACCCCAAGATTAAATTGGTAAATTAATGAAAAAAAAAAGAACTATCCCTGGAAGCCGCCATTTTCACTTAAAGTGTGAATTACGGTGACGGGTCAACTAGATTCTTGATTGCCAACGGATCTAAAGCGAGTCAAATAAAATGTTATACAGTTGTTACCTGTTAAACTTACATACGAAGCAGGATCTGGTTCATGATGTAATGTTGATTCATTTTAATCCTCACCGCGGTAAACAAACATTTTGAAAATTGCGGCCTCCTGAAGGTTTCTATTTTTAATTGATTTAGATTACAAGACTGTTTGAGGGTGTGGGGGGAAGACATACTAAACATAATTACACTAAATATTGACTTGTTGGTCTAAACATTAGCCGCGATAAAATACACGGCTACCATTTTGTTATTACTTATATACAATATACCTCAGTTAAATATCCAGCCTGTACCACGCAAGTTGTGGTTCTATTAGAAAGGTCAATTTTTATTCAGGTCCATTCACACCTGCAGCGTTGTATTATATCTTCTCACACTTTTCCTCCTCTGCATTTCCTGGATACATCTAACTGATGATTGCGCGTACACTACTCCTTAACCACCAGTTGGTGGAAGAGTCGTCCATTTTAAGAGTCATCCATTACATCTTCCACTGTACATTGGACGTTCGAAAATCTGCTGGCAACTCTGGTACCTTCAGTTGATAATTGTTTGACCCCATAATAACCTGCCATCCATCATTCTCAATCTCAAAAGAGATGCTAGGTTAGTACATCTTATATTAGTGGAATGTTTTCAACTTCTCTGCCTTTTCAGATTGAATAACCTCTGCCTTATACTATTTAATGTAATAATGTAATAATAATAACTGGATTTGTAAAGCGCCTAATTGCCAAAGGATACAAGGCGCAAGAAAAGAGAAACAGAAGCGAAGAGATGGAGTGAACCCATCAAACAGCAACTATATTTTGGAAAAGAGATGAGTTGATGTATGTTAATATGAACTACAGCAATGGAGTCTGTGAAAGACTGAAATCGAATGCTTGACCACCAGACTTTCGATGTCATTAGTAATGTATACAATGTGATTACCAAAATGGTCAAAACTGCCAGTCAGCGACTTGGATTGCTCCGTCGAGCTGCACCCTTAAGACAACTCAAAGGGCTGTTATGGAATATGCAAGCTCGTCAGCATGGTGTGGAGCAACAACCACTACACTATCCAAACCTGATGCAATCCAGAGACGTGCCATTTCCATCTTCGGCATTCCTGAGAGTGAGTTCACCTCTGACCACATTCAACCATTGGTTCATCGCAGGGCAGTTGGAATTGCCACAGCTGCATGTTTTATAGACAAGCACCAGATCTCCTCAGCCAGCTGCTACCTGAGCTGCTCTGAGTTTACCCTCGCCTTAGGCGCTCAGTCAGATCTCATGACCTTGCTCTGAAAATACCAAGGTCCAACTTGGCCTCCCACAGAAGATCATTTCTCCCATTCTCTGTAGGCTTTACTGCTCATGTAGCATCAAACCAGGACTATTATGCGCAATATTATTTTAATTTTAAAGTCTTTTTAATATACAATTTCTGTTTGGTGTTTTGACCATAGAGGCTATTTTAAAAAACCATAATACACTTTTACTTTACTAATGCTACTGGGTGTCTCAAAAAAGGAAACCCTCAAAGCGCCCGCTATTTCACGAAGAAAAAAAGTAAACCATACATATTATTATACATCTGATAAATGCATTTCGTCAGGTTTCTGACACTGAAAAAATCTTTCTAATAGGATGCATATTGACTGAGTTATGGCCGATTGAAAATTTGTACCACTTTTTCATTTTATCCACGGATTGTTACTGTTTCAGTAGTCTTTAGACAATACACATTCCCCAAGCTCATTCTTTTGTTTATGGTTTCTTTTGTTTTTGCGACAAAGGTCAGTTCTGATATTGAAAAATTTAGTTTCCATTATCAGAAATTCCAAGATCTTGCCTTATTCTTCTTTACTGCGCTACTCTGACCCCCCCACCCCCACCCCCTCTTTCACCACCACCACTTGGGGAAGTTGGCTGCCTCTAAAACGGATGCAGGCTTGCGTCCTCTTTTCCATTTCAGTAATTGACTTCTAATCATTCTTGTCCGTGGGATGCTTGCAAGGGCAGCGGTTATTCTGTTGCGAAGATCCCCAGATTTGAGTTCGCTAGACTTCGCCCTAGGGGAACATTAAAGAGTGATGTGTTCGTACAGGATCCAACAGCAAACTTGCCAGAACTTCACAATAGAATAACCGCTGCCTTTGCAATCCAACGGACAAGAATGATTACAAGTCGATTATTGAAATGGAAAAGAGAGCGCAAGCCTGCATCCGTCTCCATGGTCTTAGAGGCAGCCAAGTGGGGGGGGGGGGATGTGCTTGGAAAAGGTGTATTGTCTAAAGACAGCTCAGACAGTAACAATCCGTGGATGAAATAGTGGTACAAATTTTCAATCGGCCATAACTCGGTCAATATGTGTCCTTTTGGAAAGATTTTTTCGATGCCGGAAACCTAATAAAATGCACTTTTGTATGGTTCGCTCTTTTCTCTTCGTGAAATAGAGGGCGCTTTGAGGGTTTCTTTTTTTTGAGACACCCGGTAGTGTATTATGGACGGTAGGGTTGTTGTAACTGTTCGATTTCTTGTAGAGGTAGTGTCACGTTTGTACGTGAATTTGGTTGTCGATCCATACACGCCCTCGCAGATTTCCACAGAAAACTTCGGTTTCCTTGCGCATCTAAAATCAGATTTATTTACCGTTCTGAATTTACTCGTGTTGTAACAGCCTTAGGAACTCCACCACGACCTGGGTCTTTTCGGTAGACAATGGTAGATAATACTATACTCATATAAAAATCTCATTTTTAGGTACGTCTGGGGGCGAGGCTATGGATCACGAAATACCCCTTTAATGTTGTTGTCATAATTGGTTTAGTTGGCCTTGAAAACATAGGTATAGACACAAAAATTAATTCAGTATGATTATTTTAAACAAAGATCTTTGGGTGTAAATTGGCGGCTATATTGGAATACAATGGCTGCAAAAGATATTATTAAAAAGTAATATTATATTTGGATTCTATGACCCTGAAAATATAAGAATATACAAAAAAAAAAAAATCATTATTTTTTTGTGCAAAACTATAACAAAAGTATAAGTTTTTTAGTGTAAATAGACGCCATGTTGGAAAACAAAATGACTGACACAATATCTTTAAAAAGCAGCGTCATATTTAGATTCCTTACCCCTGAAAACAGGCATAGACACAAAGATCAAGCTTGTGTCAGTATTATTAACCGAGATATGAGGCATTGAAACTACAAATGGCGGCCATTTTGAAAAATGGCCATAATGGCCGCCATAGGTCAAATCCAGCTGGGGTCCCATTTTGAAATAGTTAATTATAGTCCATATTAAGTGTGTGCCAAGTGTTATATTTCTATCACAAAGTGCACGATTTTTGGCTTATCCTCTGGACTAAGTGTATCTAGCATGTTTTGCTACACAATTCAAAAGCATTCAGACCAGGATTCAGGCATTGTACTTTAGGCTTGTAGTAAGATATTGATCTGGCAAGTGAAAGATGGATTAGCCAGGATTAGCATATATACAATAGCAATGGTCTGTGAGCTGATGACAACATGCTTTTCAAGTTTGGTAAATGCTGGCAGTAATGTTAGCATCCTTATTCCAGAAATTGCCACGAACTGCCACCTCCCCCCTGGAACTCTTCCTGTTTTTACTGTTTTTACAGAATGTAAACATCCAAATTGTTTTCAAACTTGTGGAAGTGATTTCAGTAGGGGTCCTTTTCATTATGTCAATTTTTTTTCTCATGCCATTATGTCCCTTTAAAGGATTTCTTCAAGAACTAAAACGGTAGAACCTTTTGAAAGAACCAAATCGGGTCTATAGTTGAGGGTTCTAATGAGAGGACAAAACCTTTGATGGTTCTACGTCAAACTTTTAGTTGTGTGATTGAAAAAATCTGCTTTGATCTGTTTAAGTTTGAGCCATAATCATTTTTGGTAATTCTATCAGGTTCAAAGCTAGTTTATCAAAATTTGGTGGCCTTATGACATGCATAATATCCGGAATCTTGGTCAGGGTTGCTAACTTTTGACAACTGAAATCTAAAGGCATGTAAGACCAAGGACGTTGCTAGATAGATATACCTTGACCTAGAAAAGGTTGCATAGCCACAAAGCATAACCAAATATTTAAAACAATATCAAACAAACAAATACAAACCCACTTCCAACAAGGACAAATAACAAAAACAAAATCTACACACAGAAACATAGCTACATTTTCTTTTCTAAAGCTGGCATTTATTCAAGAAGAAATCAACATAAATGGTGTATAAAGGGTTAATCAAAATGTTAGGAAAAACATGTTTTTATATCGTTTCAAGTTCGTCACAAATTTTTTAATGTTAGTTGATAAAATAGGTTTATCAGCGATGAACAAATGCGCCTATTATAAATCATGTCATTTTGCTGCCCTTCTCCAAATCAAATACCCATTGGGTTGCATTGTTGTTTCTAATCATGTTTTGTCTCCCACTTTTTTTGCAGGAACTGGATGACATAAAAGCAACTGTAGAAGAATACAAAGAAAAATACGAGACAGCAATGAAACAAGTAGAAGGCCTAAAAGATATGAAACCAGACGCGAGTAAACTACCGTTTTAATGAGGTTATTAGATACTGGAACTATCAAAGATTTTCAATGTGTCTCCATCAAAAATGTTATGCAGATATTTGTTGTCAAATTTATCGCCCTCCTAACAAAATATGGTACCATCGTACAAGGATTTTCAACTAGCCCGAGTTGATGTCATTGCAGCCTTCACATCAGTTATTATCAAAGATTACATCTGTTGCAAACATACCCAGCAAGAGCAACCGGAGTTCTCGCAAATTTCTGTTGTACGCGGCTGAGGCACATTACCAACATCCCATGTGCATTCGTCAGTTTATCACTGGAGTCTATTATCTTCATTTCATGCCCAACTCTTCATCCTTTCACCGTCTGTTACAACTCTATGCCACTTGGTTTTAATTGTCAATGATCTCTGAACATGTATCTTGCAAATAATTTGAATTTCCTTATAAAGCATATTGCGTTATTATCTGTAAATCTGCTCCAGATCATTGCCTGTTAAGAAAGTTACACTTCCCTGCATGAGAAACTCTACTTTCTAGATATATAATATTATGAGTAAAAAATTGTTAAATTCACTCCCAAATTAGTGAAAATTTCCTCCCAAGAAGGTGAAATCACACTGAAAGAGTGAAATTCCACTCAATGAGGATCACTCCAGTCATCAATCTTATTTAAAGATTTCTCTTATTTAAAGATTGATCACTGCAGGCAATCCTGAGGTAATCTTACCAAGTGAAATGTTACTCTTTCAGTGTGATTTTCACTCTTTTGAAGTTAACTTTCACTCTTTTGGAGTGAATTTTACAAATTTCACTCTTTTCAAGATAAATTTTCACTCTCACTAAGAGAGTTTTGTAATAGCCTTGAATAACATCGTAAATTGTGGTAATGGCTACTCATCAATGATCCACTAACTACAGCGTATGAGTATCCCACTGACCTCTACACATGGATAGCGGGCTGCCGCACAGTTGAATGGTCGCCAAGTGAAATATCAGGAAGTTGCTTTTGGACCTAAACAATATGGCGGAAACAATGCATACACCTGTGGTGCACATATTCCACACAGATGTTCTATTGTTTGACAAGGTGTATGCATTGTTTCCCGCCATATTGTATAGGTCCAGAAGCAACTTCCTGATGTTTCAATCGCCGACTCAGACCCGCTATCCATGTGTAGAGGTCAGTGGAAGCTAGTGGAGTATCCTTAAGAATGATACACCAATGTGTTCCATGTACCCTGGACATTGTTGAGTGTCATTACCTCCTAAAGCAACTGTTACATTTTTATGTTACAGCCTTGGAAAAATGTATGCAATGAAAGATAGGGAACAAAATTGTGATGAATATCTTTAAAAGGTTTGATGGGGTGGGTTTGAAAGATCTTTATCATGTACTTTGATGAAAAACACCACCTTACACGAGACAGGACTTCAATGCTCCTATCACGATGTGGTTGAACTCCCTCATGAAAACAAGATTTTTAATTTTGTTTTAAATTGTGACAATATGAAAGTTAGCCACGCAATGGGATTACAAAAAAAAAATCCCTGCCTCTTGTAGTAATGTTTTGTTTTCTTAAAAATATCCTAACATTTTACCCAACTTAATCGTGGGGGTTAAATTCCTCACATTTTACCCAACTTAATCGTGGAGGTTAAATTCAATTACATTGCTAATTAAAAGACATTGCTAAAGATTGTTCTACTGTTGTCTTATTGTTACGAGGTTGTGGGTGAATGTCGGCATGATTTTGTCAGAAAACATACAAAATAATTATCCCCATTTCAAGATGTTGTACTATTCAAGATGTAATTTGAATTTTACATTCATATTCCATGTATCTATGGGTATACCTACATTGTAGTTTTTCGCTATCAAATCACGCTGCAATGTAACATTTTAATACCAAATACTAAAAATTGTGTATTAAATTTTTCAATAGCATATGCCGGATGGCAAATATTGGCAAATACAAACTGCTGATTTTTTTTGTGTGCATTTAGGCGGACACAGTGCTTTCAATGCCAAAATGAAATACATTTAAAGACAAAACTATTTAGATACCTTAAAAATTCACACGCAAGACATTTAACATGTAAGTGGAATGATTTGTGGATAGTGAACCTAAAAAATTCCATTTTTTTTCGGCAATGTACAAGGTAGCTCCCCCCTCGCTATAGACGTTTAAGGCGTCTACAGTATGTGTGGGCATATGTGTAATTTTTAATGGGGTGGGTGTGTTTCACATTACGTGGGCAAATTGAGTTTAACACCAGCTGCCGCCTCTGCCATATGTGTATATTGATACATTTAAGCTCGGTTTGATATTCTATGGAGCCTTGGCCCACTTCAATGTAATTGGGCACAATGCGCTTGTGCCACTGTATTATGCTGGCAAAAAAAAATCATCCTTTGATAAAACGTTTCTCTTTGGGTGATAAATCCACTCCATGAGTGGTTCGAGTCCAATGGCTTAGGTTGCACAAAATGCAAGAATACATAAACTAGTAAAACCTTCAACAAACCAAATTCCATGGACCTTATGTTATCATTGCCTAAATGATCTTGATTTACCTAATGATTCATCAATTTACTATTAAAACAAACCTTTTTGGCATGAATATGATCAACTGAATTTGACTTGAAACTAGGGTCTTTATAGGTGGTCATAATTTTCCTTGGTTTAAAACTAAAGGCTGGTATTCTGAAAGGGAGTCTAACTTTAGACCTGGGTTTAAACCAGGGTTAGTCCTACATGAGTGGACCTTTCTTTCCTTTTAAAATACTGTGAAAGTTAAATATAACGGATGAGAAAATTCCTCATGGATGGGCCGGAACGTCCCATCCATGGGAATTTTCTCACCCATTAAGACTATGTTTAAGATAGTTTTGGAAGGAAAAAGGTCACTTATGTAGGGCACTTAACCCTGGTTTAAACCCAGGTCTAAAGTTAGACTCCCTTTCAGAATCCCCATAGTGTTTTGAGGCCAGTCCCAACTATCCATAAGGAGCTACTTTTATGGTAATGTGCCGGTGTCCCTTTAAATACAATCTTAATTGCCTTTAGATATATTATCACATCTATAACTCGTGAAGGTAGGGGGGCAGGGAACTTTTTTTAAATGACATCAGGTCCTCGGACTGCTTGTCGCCTGCCGTAACGGTTTGGGTGGAATGATTAGGCCTCACTGAGACCTTTGACCTTGCCAATGGTGATCTATACTGACCTCAAACAAATGAGGGATGCATAGTAACTCCATAACCAGCTCAACTTGGTTCCAATTGCACTTCACTTTTCAAAATGAGTCATTTTACATTTTCAGCCCATCTTCAACTTGACCCTCCTGAAACCTTATGGACCCTGGTATGTGACCTTTGACTCACTACAAATAAGGGTTCCCACGTTGCACCTATGACTCGAGTTTCGTTCCATTAAACTTCAATTCAACTTTACAAATGAGGTCCATTTTACATTTTCAGCCCATCTTTACAACTTGACGCTCACATGACCTTTGACCTTGGTAGTACTTTGACCTCAACTAACAATTAGGGATCCCATGTTGTTGCACCTATGACTCGGTTATCGTTCCAATTAACTTCAACTTTTCAAATGAGTTAAATTTTTACATTTTCAGCCTATTTTAACAACTTTGTTTGTTGTGTTTTCCAAAAATTAGCAGAAACGCCCTATAGACTTCATGTACAAAACTTAACTCCACGGAACCAACCTAGAAATTTATCTTGAGTGAAAAAGCTTGCCTGATTCATTTTCAGGAGTCAAAATGGCCATAGAATATGCTCGTTTTACAAAAGATTTGTAAAAAAAGTTCATACTTGCCCACCCCTAATGAAAGGCTCTGGTTAAAAACTGAGCCTGAAGTGACATCAAGTAGGCCTACTATTTTCACCCCTCAGGAAAATAGTAGGGCTACTTGATTTAAGCCAGAGACTTGAATAAAGGCAGTATATATTTGTTTTATGTACTTAATAAATAAATTTCCATTATTTTCGTCTTTCAATACCCAATGCAAGGTCGCCTTTTGAAAAATAGCGAGGTCAGAACCTCAAGTACTACTTACGTCTGTAAATAGTACATCTCCCTCCGTTACACGCATGCGCAATATCACAAGCCAACTACTACTTACAGTTTGGAGGTACTATTTACGACTTGGGGGTACTATTTCCGGACATTAAAAGTATCTTGCACACGTCTTCCTAAAAAAAAAAACTTTCAAATCGTGTGAGAGATGTTTAACCACTTAAGCTCAAATATATTAATGCAGTATATAATGGACTATTTATAGATATATTATTGTACTTCGCCTATTTTTTTCACTTTTTGTTTCATTTTGAATATCTAAGCTGGATTGGTTTCATTCTAAGAATTGGTCTTTACCTATTGTAACAATGAATTAAAATAAACTGCATACTGGTTTCAAACTTTCACACTGATGCATATGAATTTGTTTCCCTATCAAACTGAGTACTGAAATAGAAAGCACATAAAGCTATTCAAAATGATGTCCATGTTTCCTTGTCCAAGTATGTAGACTATGTGGTCAAGGTTGACAATGCTTACTCCCACACACCAAAGGTTGTGAGTTCGAGCCCTGCTATGGCCTGTGTGTTGTGCTCTTGACTACCTCACTCACTCCTCTCTATCCAGTTGTATAAATTGGTACCGGTATTATCCAATGCTCCCCCAACAGTCTGAACCAGTCGCTTTGAAAGGGACGTTGGCACTCCGTTTCTGTGTGGATGTCAACAACACATTAATCTCCTTTTTACTGTTCAGTGGCGTAACCAGACCTTTGCAAATGGGGGGGGGGGGCAGAAGGGGTGCCGAGGCATTTTGTGAGGGGCGAATTTGGGTCCTTCTCCATAGACACTGTAGAAAAAGCACTGACCTCTACACATTTGTACACAGTTGAATGGTCACCAAGTGAAACAACAGGAAGTTGCTTTTCTACCTTGGCAATATGGCGGGAAACAATGCATACACCTGCTGATGCACATATTCCACACAGATTTGTTACACAAAATTCCTTTAACTTTGACAAGGTGTGTGCATTGTTTCCTGTAATATTGCCAAGGTAGAAAAGCAACTTCCTGTTGTTTCAATCGGGCGACTCAGACCCGCTATCCATGTGTAGAGGTCAGTGAGAAAAGGTAAGTTCATTCTGTTTGGGGAGCTTGCACCCCCCCCTTCCCCCCGTTGGTTACGCCACTGTTACTGTTCAATGAAGAACACCAAACAGTTCTAATTCAAAGCTTTCTTACTAGACCCCATCAACCCAATTTATAGCAAATCATTAGGAATACTATCACTTCTACTTTTTGACCAAGACTGCCCAAAATTGAAATTGAGTGACCTAATCAAGGTCATGTAAAGTTTCCCTCCCACATGGAAGCACATCCCCAAAACCATCTGATTACAAATTTTGAGTTAAATTGGTCAAACTGTTTGGATAGTAGAAGCTAAAACCCACAGGACATTGTGTTAATTTAAGGTGGGTGACCCGATCAACAACCTCGTCCCCACTTCATCAAAATTGAGATTTTGGTAGAAATTTCATATTTTCTCATTACCTCAGTGAAATTTTAGGCTCAGGAAATGTTTCATTTTGATATTATGAACAAAAACGTCACCAAATATGGTATACTTAGTACCACATTTATTTACACACATGGGCCAATTTAGTGCGCATTTTAGCTTCTAGTATCCAAACAGCTAGACTGATTTAACTCAATATTTGTATCAGATGTTTTTGATGTTTCCATGTGAGGGAGAAATCATATCAAAAAATCGGACCTTGATGGGGTCACCCACATTTAATATAGTCAACCGCAATTGGAGATGTTTTTTGTTCATAACATGAAAAGGAAACATTTCTTGGACATTAATTTTTAATGTGGTAATGAGAAAAATATTAACTTCTGTTACAAAAATCTCAATTTTGGTGCATTAAGCGGGTCCATCGGGTGTCTCACCTTTAAGAAAAAAAGATAACAACAACATAAAAATACACTTTAAAATGCATTTTATTTTATTACAAAGTGTGCAAAATACAAGCAGTGAAACACTAGTAGTTTTAAGCCATTTTGAAAACCATGATGCTGGTAAAAGAAGTTCCCATTTTTTTGTCTGTTGAAAGTGAGTACTATCCTTTTTGCTTTAAAACTGTTTATTTTTTTTGTTGTAGTCAAATGACAATACCCAACTTCTTTCTCAGTTGTCTAAGTTTCAATTGTTATTAAAGGTTCATTTGTGATTCCAGCATCTTCTGTTTTATTCATGGTTCACTGGATATCCTTGAGAAAAGCTTGTTCACAAACTTTGGAGTTGATCCCGATCTTCCGTTTTGTGTTATGAGCAAATGCTCGTTTCCCACGGTCCCGTAGGCCATTGTGCTGTAATTTCTGTCCGTTTACGGACAAAAAATACAAAATTGCAAATTTCTTACAGATACGACCGAATTTGCACGTAAGATTTGGTACACATGGATTACTAAAGCTAACAGTTCAGATGATATAAAAATCTCAACTTTTTTTAGGTAAGTCGGGGGATGAGGTTGTGGATCACAAAATGCCCCTTTAAGTTATTGGAATATGGATACAAAAGTAATTTGACTGCCATAGTAAGTAACAACATAATGGAATTATGCAAAGATGTCACAAACCAAACCACTCTAGAGGCAAACACAGTGAACAGTAAAGAACTTTTTTTTCCGGTTCAAAATCAATCCAATTTTGCCCCTCCAAAAAAAGCTAGATTTTACAAGCATATGACATGTATCACAATTAAGTTCACCAAGAGGTAACAAAAGAAAAAGTAGATAAAAGATTTTCTCTTATACTTTGTTCGGTCTCGAGTCTGGGGGTGACGTCATGACGCGACTTTGCATTCGCTCTAGCGTTTGGATTGCGTCGCCTTTGTTCGCGTGCGTAAATGCTGCAATTCCAAGGGTCGACGCGTGCGTTTCTCAGGTTCAAAACCTAACACGCGGAGTGACGTCACCCCAAACTTGAGATTGAACAGAGTATAGGGAGAACAAATATAAATTAAGTAAATATTTAAAGTGGGTGTTCTTACATGACTAAAGTGTTTAACATTTTTAAAGTATGTTTAAAAGTATTACTAGACTAACAATGTGTTGCTAATGTGACAAGTTTTGGACTGAAAACAGTTTTTTATATCCAAAATAACCATGTTAGCAACACACAAGTGGCTTTAGACACTTTCTAAAAACCTTTTCAAAACGTGTAAGTACTATTTTTGTAAGCTTACAACAAACAACAAACAATTAAATATCAACTTGATCAACTTTTATTTGTTCTTCCTAATTGAAAAATAATCCATGCTGAAAGTTTTGGGGAACTCTATGGTGTACTTTAAAAACATGTATGCAGCAAATTAAAAAATATGGGTTCCAAATAAGGTCCCAAAAAGGCCAAATTTGAGTTGGATAGGACATGCTTTTTTGTATGTGTGTGTGTGTTATACATGCCAACATTGAGAACCCAGAAATCAGAATGCATGTGTCAAGAACACCTCATCACAAAAGCCCTTATGTGTGGTGTTTATTTTTGATCCACTTTAGGGAGTACTCTAGTGGAGTACCCAGGGTCAGAGCCTCCTGAAGTTACTGGGTTTTATTGTCTTTTAAGCTGCAGGAAGAGTTTCAGGAGCCCCCAAAATATTTCAAGACTTTTCTGGCAATTATTTCAAGATTTGTTTGAAATTTCAGAAATCAGGATATCCCTATTTTTTGCAATTTGGAAAGTTCAAAATAGGGATGATTCCTATAAAACTGGTTGGCAGGTGTGGTGTGTGCGCTTGTAAGTGTGTGCATGCGTGTGTGTGTGTTGTTCAAACTTTCAGACATTGATACTTGTAGGATAGTACTCAAGAGATTGCTGACAAAGAAACCACCCTTCAACCTTATACAACCCCTATAAGATCAGTTTCTTGATGTCAAAATGCTTATATCAAATATCCACACCTGCCAACATTGAAAACCCAGAAATCAGAATGCATGTGTTGCAAACACATCACAAAAGCACCATGGACCTTTAATGTAAATTTGGTTAATTTTTGAGGGCTTTGCATTCATTTGGTTTCATTTAGCACTTGCCCTGACTCGATTCCCTCATAGGCCACTGTGTATCCAATAAGAACTTTCTTGCCTGATACACCACCCTTTCAGAGCATGTTTAAAGGGAAAAAAGGTCTATTCACGAAGGACTAGTCCTGGTTTTAACCTGGGTTAAAAATTTAGAATCCCTTTCAGAATACCAGCCAGTCTTCCTTTTTATCCAAATTCAAGCAATGACTGGTAACTCTTGCCAATTTAGTACGAAACAAACAATAGTACGTATCAACATCTACAACAATTTTGCACAAATTCTCTTAACAAGTACCACTGCTCCCAGGACATACGTGATTAAGAACATGTCACTCTTCATGATTTACAAACGTCTTCATAGGTTGACGTGATGGAGTCGATGGCAAACCACCGGGAGTTCTCTATAGCCAGGTAAAACTCCTCGCTCTTGTCCATGAATTCCATGTTCATCCTGTCAATGTCAACTATCAATGTTGGGTCTGTGAAAGAGATTGACTTATGTCAGGTAAAATGAAGGTGAGGTGTGGCATGCCTCATCACAAACTGGAGGAATAACTTATAAGTGGCTCATGATAGCTACAGTCTAACGTTCAAGTTATTGCACATGGTGCCAGAAGTTTTAATAATAACAATAATAATAACACTAAAATGAACGTTGGCACTGTGTGGCAACATACAATCACACTACAAAACACATTGAATGGGAAATGCAAATTTTCACAGTTCCTTTGCACATGTCAAATGTACCATGGAGAAAGTGATATTCGGGTTTTAAGCTTGAAAATAAACAGACATGTATACACAGAGACAGATCACAATATTGCTACTGAGGCCTATTTTGGAAATGTGGATCCCATTGTCTGAAGAAGTATTGTTACCCCCTGTCTGGCATTGTGTTCTAAACAATACAATGTCACTAACATGTGAACGGATGTGGACAGATTCAATTAAAGGCACCATGAGTGAATCTGGAAGAACATTAAAAAAATCCATTTTGTAGAAACACCTTCAAGGTAAAAGTCCAGAAAAATAAAATATGTTGTTTTTTCATATGAAAACTTGGTTGAGGAAGAAAATAGCAGTACAAAACAAATGTGAAGCCCTATTCAATTTCATGGAACTTTTGTCTTTACCAAGAATTTAAGCCAATTCTTACTATAAAATGTTAAATTTTACATCAGGCCCTTTTGATTTTATTCCTTGTAGTATGTTAGACCACCCACACAAATATGCATGTTTTAAGATTTTCACTGATTGTGCCTTAACCTTAAAAGGTGCAACAAGAGTTTTTCTTACTATGCTTACAAAAGTAGACCCAAAACATGCTACTTTTTTTTTTGCATTTTTGGGAGGAAAACAAAGCTGCCATGTATAGGTATTGGATCGATTATTTGTTATACTACAGGGGTAATATCATAAGGCAAACTCCATATTGGGAAAATTGATATCAATTCGTGATGTTTAAAGGGGGATGGTCCGATTTAAGTAGATGAAGTTTTCATCTTATAGAATGGACTTCACCCCAAAACTCCATCTGTAAATTTTTGCGCCAATATTTCAATCCGTTTTGATGCGAGAACTAAAAACGTGATTTTTTAAGACCCATAGAGTACTGTGTGAAATTAACATTGGTCGACCAAAATGAGGCACATTTTCGCTCATAACTTCCAAACCAAACATCCTTTGGCTCTAAGATTTCACAGGGTAAATGAGAAAAATATTAGCTTTCTTCTGATACCAAAATTTGGACCACTTCCGGTAAAATTTGGGGTCCCTGGGGACAAGGCTATTAGCGATCAGGCCATGGACCTTTAAGAGGTCAGGCTATTTGTTACTGATCAATATTAATTTCATCTTACCTTCCAATGCATCGTCATCATTCTGAAAATAGACAAAAGAAAAAGAAAAATTTCAGACTTAAGGCAGGCTATTTTTTTCATCATTTACTGAACATTACCCACCATATTGGTCACTTATATTGGAATTGTGCTGGCAGATGTAAAATGGCTGCCAGTTGGGCAGCATGCAACGACTTCTATAAGATAGACAAGTGCATTTTCCACAAACGGCATAACCAAAATCGAGGTACACGCACTTCATTATCATAGTTTTGGGCACCACCATATTTGGTTTACGTATCATTGTATTTGGAAAGTCCTTATGCATATTTATCAGACACGCGAGTATTTTACGTTCGCCACACTTAGCAAGTGAAAACAACAATAACAACTGATGCCACATGCTATCACTCGGACTCAATTATCTCTTTTCCTAAGCAAAATCAACAGGGGTCATCGGGAGACTTTTTGTGCATTAGGATTGCGGGAATCTTTTTAGATGCATGGTTTCTTTCATCGATTGGTTTTTGCATAATTATTGCAGAAAATTGGCCGATCAGATAATGGGACACTGGGGAAATGCAACATTGAAAACATAACGTGTGACGCACCGATTTATAGGTGCGTGTGCTTGTGCAGTAACAGCGCCACGCGCGGCTGGTTGCGCAACAAGGATGGCGCGCGAGGTTTGAGAGAAATCGGTTATGTTGCTGGCCTATTCTATAACACTAGCATTTCTCCTCTTGGTTTATATTCTAGCTCTATGGCAGCATGTCAAATACAAAGTTTATCTGTTTGTTAGAGTACTCTTTATCTTTCTGCACTTATAAATCCTTTTTATTCAGTCATTGGGTATAACTTACAAACACATAATATCATTGGTTATAACCTTTCTAATATGAGATTGCATTGATATACAAGCATCTATGCTGGCCTGTATACAGTAAGCAGTACTTGAAGCTAGTATAAGTTGGTTCATTTTTGACAGTTGGGGAAATATTGACTTTTAAATAATATAAGGGGGATTCAGAAAACAAAACCTGGACCCATCGTGTCGCCCATTTTGTATCTGAAGAAACACCGTATTGCACATTGCGGGTAATTGTAAACATGGCAGAGTTGTAAATTAGAAAGGTGGTGTACACGGCTTGATGAGACTCGTATAACTAATGAATCTCGGTAAATGGTGCTCTGAATCGGCCGAATCCGATCATGTTAGGTTGCCTCGGCCGATTCAGATACGATTCTCTGGTGAGTCAGTAACCCAATGAGATTGCCACAGTGTATTAGGTACATGTTAAATTTGCTCTCTGAAATTTGATGTAGTCTTATTACGCTTAGATACAATTACGGCAATGACCAGTTTTACACAGAAACGTGGAAAACAAAATATTTTCCAGATTTTCTGAGCTCCATGATACCCCTCCCTATCGCATCATCTTGCAGTCGGCCGCCCCGACACGATTTTAAACCAGACGGGCAGCCAGATTGATAGGTGATTTCCAGGTTCACGCAATGCATGATGGTTGGAAAGTTCGTGGGAATTTCTAGAAATATTCTAGAATATTTCAACAAAAGTGGATTAAAGGAACAATGAAAAATTCACAACCCCTATAAATTTGCAATAAAAACTATGATGTGTTATGACTTGTGTTGAAAAGTTTTGTCTCACAAAATTTTATTCCACAAAAACTTGCATATAATTTTAAATAAAATGAAAGAATACTCAGCCATCAGGACCGGGTTTCATCTCATCAAGAATTTACGGAAATTCCCTGGTATTGATGACATGTGAATTCATGTCAACTTAAACATTGCAAATACAAAACACACATGATGCTTCATATTTGTAATTACCAATTGTGAATGTTGTCTGATGACTCTGGTTGGTTCTAATGTTAGATTGAGTAAATTCAATCGAAAACATATAGGCCTAGGTCTTCCTTTGAGTTTGAATGCGGTTTTGGACATTTTTTCCTAGCTTGGGAACTGGTCGGGATCTTGGTCATGAGATCGGTAGGGAGGAAATTTTTGCCGATCCAGATCCGATAAGCTTAAAATCGGCCCGGTTCAGAACCTTACGATGTGATCGGTTCTACACTGGTACTCAACTGTTTAGGATCTCCTGAACCATTTAATGGAAATGCCCGTCTGTGAGTGGTAGCAGTGGTTGTAGTTATCCCAATGGCTATAGAACCCAGGGAACTTATAATCCGAGGTGTATTATGCATACTGGGTAGGTTTATTGGACAAAGGACCACCACTTGATATGGCGCTATGATGGATGCCAACTGTGCCTTGCTGGAATGCTTTGTCGATTTGTCGCCTGAAATTAAATTGTAGGAAATAATATTAGTTATTATGTAAGCATGAAAGAGGTATAGGTCAGTGTGGGAAAATGTTACTTCTGGTGAAAATCAGTGGGAAATATAGCACAACTGATAGTAACTCAAAAATAAACATATTTTTAGCAAATCTGTGAAAATTTTTTAAAGAAGCTTATTTCAACTGATTTTGGTAGGTAAAGGTGTCAACATTGACCAAAAAAAGTGAGTTATCGTAGGGGGTGGGGAAATTGGTTTTTCGGGAGTCAAAGGTCAATAACAGGGGTCAAATTTTGAAATTGATCCAATCATGTTGAAAAGTATACCAAGTTAACAGTTTAATCATAAGGATTCCAAAAAGGTATAGTTTGTACTATCCACAACCTAAAGTTTTGGAGTTACAGGCTAAAAACAGCAAAAATCAATAAAAAGGGTTAATTTTCAGTTGTACAGGGGTCAAATTTTAAAATTACTCCGATTTTGATAAAAAAATGGTGCAAATTATTGATGGAGCTCATAGGATTAAAATAAGGAATAGTTTTGACTGTCTTAAATGCTTAGTTCCCAATGTATGGGGCACCAAAGGTCAACATCCATTGCATTCAATTGGGCTTGACCTTGTTTCCCACTACTTCACAAAACAAACTTTAAATCTACAATATCGAGGATTAACAAAATAGATTTATTTATCCTGACAAAACTATACAGGCTCCCTAAAAAGCCTATGTTGTCAAAA
Organism: Ophioderma brevispina; assembly: GCA_023653785.1. NCBI lineage: Eukaryota > Metazoa > Echinodermata > Ophiuroidea > Amphilepidida > Ophiodermatidae > Ophioderma > Ophioderma brevispina. The sequence goes on from JAMKCH010029504.1 coordinate 29,227, forward strand.
AAATTATTTCACATTTTGAACAATAAACTCATTGATCGCAATGGCACATGCAGAAAACACATTCTAGAGTAAAAACACACTACAAAGATCCGATCAATTAAAGGAACTTGTCCAGATTTTGTAAATCTCAGGTTTTGACTTACATTCTAAAATATGTACTACACACAATTCCCAGAAAAAATAATACAATTTGATGTAAAATTCACACAATAGAGGCATTTTATTTTTTGCTTTTTGACATACGACGAAAATGGGCGGATTTTTTCGCCACGGCTTCATTGACCAAAAGCGCCCCAATTTTGCTCTCCTTCGTGACTTCAAATATGACCAAAAACATCAGTGTTTACCCTTCGAATTGTTATTGCTGACCTGTAATCCTTGAGTGATTAATGGATAATATAATACATTAGAAAAAAAGTTTACAGAATGACAGATTTGTTTCATTTCGTTGTGTTTAATTATTAGTTGTCAGTGGAACACTGGCGATATATGGTCACAACGACTTAAATTATGGATGTTCCATTCACTTTGACGTCACCAATTTTTGCCTGCGATGTGGATCTGTGGGATCGTTTCATAGTAAGCCGATTGGCGGAAATTAAAAGGCAAATACTCACAAATGGTGACATTTCGTCACTTCTTTTGATTTATATGTACTCGACTTTACTTAACTTTCCATCCATACCAAATTTTTCCCAATATTCAAATCATGACATATTTCCTTTCATCCTAACTACAAAAGCGATACACATCATAATACACTCATGAACAGTTCATCACCCTCCAATTTAATAGTGGGGTTGTAATAGCATCCTATGCTAGAAGTTTGAGAAAAACATGTTTGTTTCTAAAGTTTAAAGGGTGCGGAATCAAATTTTTGGGTCCACCTCTGGAAATTTGGGAACTTTGTAAAATAAAGGGGGTGAAAATAACCGTACAAAAGTGGTAAATCACAATTCCAAAACGTATGACCAAGTGACATGACACAGGTGAAAGATCATACACGCGAGCACCGAATTTTTGTTAAACAACTCAGGTGATGGTGGAAATTTGTTACAATGTCAATATACGATTTTGTATATCCGCATCCAATTCATGCAGTATGACGTGATTGATGTCTCGTGATAACAGTGCCATGTACGACCGCGATCATGCGCTACTGATTTCATACAGTATGCCTCTTCTCTCTTGCTCGAAACCTTCCCGATTTATTGGGGACCCAGATTCATTTGACCGCAGGCTGACCTACCGATGCTGTTTTTAACGCACCAAAATAGAAGCCAAGGAAGTGTTAGCCGGAGTTTTATTATCGGAACTGGTGAGAATGGGATGGGGATTCGATAGACAGAGAAAGCAGGATGAGAGCGATGTTTGATCAATGGATAGGAAATGAAAACGGAGGACTTGATGGCCGATGGTGGTTTGGAGGCGGCGGTGGACCGGTTTGGCGAAGGCGAGTTGTGTACATTGGTGTGGGCGCATGCTGGGGAGGGATGACAAGCATGTTTTATACGCAGGGCTTGTTGAGTTTGAGGGGGGAGGTTTGAGGGGGAGGGGACGTTCATGGAAGACTTGGAAAAAGCAAGTGGAGGAGGAGGCAGAGGTTGTGTTTGAGGATTGGAGGATTCAGATGAATCGTCTAAGTGGACACACGGCGTCAGAGCGGTTTCTGCAAGTTCGAGGTGAATCCGCCCACCCTCGATCATGGGGACAAACCGGATTTAAAACTTTGGATTTACTACTACATATATACAATCATTTTGGAAGCAAAATTGAGTCGTGACATCATCATTCACCATAATCAATAGGCAGGTGGAGAACTCTCACCACTTCGTATACGTAATCCAGATAATCATTATACACTGGGTTAACATTTTATCACGGATGAAACGGCGGGGATAGCAATAATAGCGCCACGCCACGACTATATGTTAGCGTAATAGCGCCACCACACTGTCAATATAAGCTACAAATTTCATGCAGATCATGTGCAGTACGCCATCATTATTTATTTATATTATTTATTTATTTATTTATTTACCCTGTTTTTTTATTGCATTTTTCACGCGATGTTTTCTCGTTGCATCTGAACGTCTTTTCACTCCGTTAAGGCCGCGATGTTTTTCGTTGCATTTGGGCCGTCTCCGGGAAAATGGCGCGCTGTTTTTTTCGTTGCATCTGGGCCGTTACTGACTTTACGCTACTTATTCCTGTGCCGGGAAACCCGCGATGCAATGAAACGCAAACTTTGGCTCTCGGTGCATCTGGTCACGTTAAAAATAGAAAATAGATTGTCTTTCGTTGCATTTGTGCCTCGCCGGCAAAACACCCCGGTCCTGGTTAAGGGTTTAATAAACACATATTTTTATAGTGTAAAGTATTATTTAAGCAAATTGCAGGCCCAACACATAGAAGAGCACAAACATGACCTACTCGCTGACATTTACATAATGTGTAGATCTCCTGATACATACTCATAGACCGATTAGAATTTACCAGGTGACTATATTACTTCTTTGAACCTCTCCTTTGAGGTATGACAATAACTTTGTAAGCATATGTAATAATTGTTTACTCACGCTATTTTAGGCGTAGCTTTGCTGACTCTGAGTGGCTTGCCGCCTAGCCCCTTGGCTCCATTCATTTGTATCTGTGCCTGCGATTGCTCCTGTTCATTGTAGAACCGTACAAATCCATAACCTCTTGACTTGCCTTGAGCATCTGCTACCACTGTAGGAAGAAAATCAGATTTAATATTTTTAAAACCATATCCTATTGACTCCCGGTCAACAACTAGAGACATGGGTACACTAAGATCTGGGAGAAAGGAAAATACAGACAAACATGCCACATCTTAGTAAGATTAAGCTACATGCATTGGGCCACTTCCAGATGAAGTAAAAGACACTATCTTGGGTTCACCCAAGAGGTGTCAAAATATTTGAAATTTGCAGGAATAGCTTAAAATGAAGGATAGGTCTATAGAATTCTCATAATCTATTTTTGCAACTGAAAAACTTGTCAGAAAGGAAACATATTAAACCAGACAAGGCGTTCTCGCACCACAAAGGTCCCCCCAATGAACCGTCGCGATAGTAAATGGAGGGAACTATAATTTTAAGATCACAGGGAGAATTGTGATGGCAATAAGTGGTTCTCAAACACTGATGCTGCTGCATAGCAGTTGCAATTTGACGGTATCAATTGTTGCCTACATTGACCATACAACTATTTAGTAGTTCTTTGACCTTGGATTACCCTACTTGACCTTGACCTTTGAAAGCCCTTCACAATTTTCGGTTTAGAATTGTTGACCACCTCCACCAAGTTCATTGACCTACCCTCATTTGAGTTAGTTACCTTGAATGACCCTGCATGCCCTTGAATGACCTTCAAAATTTCAGCAATGAAATGCGTACTACACCTATCAGTTTTCATGACGCTACTACCTGTGTAATGGGATTTGACCTTGGATGACCCCCACGATACCTTGAAGAACCATCAAATTTTTGGCACTGAATGTTGACCACACCCACCAAGTTTCATCAGCCTACCACCTACTTGATTGGTTTGACTTGAATGACCCGACATGACCTTGAAATTACCTTCAAATTTTTCGGCAACGAATGTTTGACACACCCACCAAGTTTTATAATCCTACCACAATTGAAAAGGCTATAGCAATTTTTCCAATTGACCTTGATGACCCCCATGACCTTCAAATGACCTTCAAATTTTTCAGCACGGAATGTTTGACCACAACCACCGAGTTTCATCATCCTAACACATGTGATAAGGGTTATAGCAAATGAAATCCCATTTGTACTTGAATGACCCGACATGACCTTTAAATGACCTTCAATTTTTTCGGCACTGAATGTTGACCACCAACTCACCAACGTTTCATCATCCTACCACAATTGACCAAGGGCTCAGCATTTTATTTCACATATTTTGAACCGCATTTGACCTTTGACCCATGCCACATAGCCCCACCTCCGAACTCATCCACAGTCTAGTTGGGTGATCCTCTATGGTGCGAAGAATGGGCACCCATACTTGCTTAGATCAAAAGATATCTGTTTACAAGGCCTTATATCTCTATTTTTTGACCCAAATTGACCCTATTTTTGGACCATATTTGACCTTGACCCATGCCACATGACCCACCTGCTCCGAACTCATCTCCACCGTCTACTTGGGTGACATCTATGGTGCGAAGTTGGACACCCATACTTGCTAGATCAAAAGATATCCGTGTTTCCCAGGCTTAATAGCAATTAGCCCTATTTTTGACCAATTTGACCCTATTTTTGACCACATATGTGACCTTTGAACCTTTTCACATGACCCCACGTTTACAATCCCAGCAAACGCCTAATTGAGATGCATCTATGTTGCGACGATGCACACCCACCCTTGCCTTAGATCCAGAGATATTGCTGGGGACACACACATCTCGCACGCACACACAACGCACACACACCGGACGCAGGGCATTCTATAGTCCCCCTTTGCAAACTAAATTGGCGGGGGACAAAAATATGAATTACCATCAGTTGATTTGTTTGTAACAGTAAGTAAGTGACCGCTATGGACAGTAATGTCTAAAATAGCCGATTTTGTTGTCCCTTTTAGATTGATTTCAGTCTTATCAATTGCAGGGTGTGTTTGGTAATACATATACTCGTTACAGACATACAAATCTGATTTTGAATGATTTTTTAGAATTTCCTGATTAAGCACATCACTGATAGGACTTTTATAACCCTCATGGGAGGCATGACAACGCAAATTGTGCACAGTATATGCTCATCAATTGGCCTATAAATTGTTTTCCATTTTATACAGAGTAGCCTCATCAGGAGGTTACTGTGCCCCCTAAAGAGGCCCTGTGGTGCCCCGTCCCTCCCCAAAGATGCCTCCTTTTCATGTTGTCTGTCATGTCAACCCTCACCTAACCCAAACGCCAACACAAAAATACAAGCACCCACAGGGGTGTGATGAGTTTTGTGGGTAAAAATCCTGAATTTGGTAAAAAATCCTGAACAACACGCGTAAAATTTGACCTAAAAAGTTTAGAATTGGGCTGGAAATTAAAGGGATAAGCAGCGATAAATGTAAGAGAATCAAAATATTTGTGGAAATCCCAGATTTTTTAACTTTAATCAAAGGATAACTTTTACAATTCCATAAAATGTAGGAACACCACCAAATAGTGAAAAATGCATTATTTTGAGGAAATTTGTCATACCATCTCCCGCAAAATAGACATACCACGATGACGGCTCAAAATCTACACTTTACAGCTGATTATGGATTACACCAGTACAGATAAACAAAGATCACTATATATTGTTTTGAGGTCCAAACTGTTCAGGCCATAATTGCACACTATTATGGCTTATAAATCGGGATATTCACATGGAACGGGCTTTTTTGAATCTCAAGTCGGAATGTGATATGCCCGTATGAATTACAGAACCAGATAAAAGTACTGCCTTTTCCTTTAATACATGGATTCAAGGCACCCGCTTGCAGTTAATTAGCTCAACTGTGCCATTAACAAAAATATAACAATACACGTCACGTTTCTCGAACCGCTAAATCACCCTGGCGGGAGGGTTTCAAAGTTTTATAATCTCAGCTGCAAATGTTCATTACCCTTGTGATTTTTCTTATTTTGTTAAACAGTTATTTTTCTAAAGTTACCCCATTCTGCCCTTATCACCTTTCCTCCTTGTTACAAACTCTAATTTTGTATAAGGGAGGGCGGTCATTCCAATACCCCCATACCCCAACCATCCTCTATTACCCCCAACTCTTGCCCCCATATCCCCAGACTCCACCTCATACCCCCGACAACCACCTCATAACCCAGACTCCAACCGCATACCCCAGACCCACCTCATACCCCCCTTACCCTCAGACCCAGGCCATACCCAAACCACCCCCATAGGCCCTTACCCCACCCCTATCTCACCCAGTCCCCCGAGTAGCACCCATATCCCTGGACCCCCAACCACCCCATCCTCCAGGTCCCACCCCATAACCACTCCAGGTCCCACCCATCCCCTCCAGTCCCACACCTAATACCCACTCAAGGTCCCACCCCATACGCATGCATACGCACAAGTGCGCACGTCAGCGGCATGCATACACGCATGAGCGCATGTCTGCGCAGATACGCACACGCGCGCACGCATACGCGCACGTCCGTGCACGCATACGCGCACGTCCGTGCACGCATACGCGCACGTCCGTGCACGCATACGCGCACGTCCGTGCACGCATACGCGCACGTCCGTGCCTGCATACGCGCATGTACGCAAGTCCGCGCATGCATATGCGCATATCCGTGCATGCATACGCGCATGGTCCACTCATGATACGCGCATTGTCCGCGGACAAACCCTTAAACACGGACAACCCACCTTTAACCCCAACAATCCCCTTAAGTCCAGACCCCCCCCTTAAACCCAGACACACCCCCGTTAAACCCGGACACCCCTTTAAACCCGGCACAACCCATCTTAAACCCCAACAATTTCCCCCTTAAGGGCAGTGTCAATTGTCGTGATGCTACGAGTAGTTATTTTGGTTTGTAACTTGCAAATATTTGATGTCTGTAAAAGTTCCATGTCTCGGAAAGAACATTGGGCGGTTTGAACCCGATGATGGCATCAGATAATATGTAAAACTGTTCGTATTTGAGAAAAATATAATAAAAACAGATTTTGCCCCAAAATTTCAGACAGCCTCACAAAAAATTGAATTTCATGATTTCTATTTATTTTAGAAACAAGACAATTTGTTTAGGGACGGTTTTTCATTTTTAAAAATAGAGCTTACCTTTCGAAATATCAAGGGAAACATGTCAAAAAAGGTGATTTTTACCTTTCTTTTCCCAAAAATTTGAGTATATATTGGAGAATATTCTTTAGTTAGAAATCGATTGAAAAAGAAACATTGAGAAAACCGTTCCTAAGGTAGACCAAATGCTATCGTAGGAAAGTTAAAACCTCACCTTTTACTTCGGTATTTTGGAGTTATCTTGTCTGAAAAATTGCCAAATTTGCGAAAATTGAAAAAAATAAAAAAAGTAAAAATTTTAGTAAAAAAAGTGACTTTTCACGCAATTTAAGCTGTCTCTTTCTCAAACAAACCTTACCTTTACTTCAAAATTGAGTATGTTGTGCAGTGATGAAAATACATCTTTATGCACTATTGAATCAACCTCCTTGTCTTCAAATAGAAATCAGAAGAATTGAAATTTCAAATGGTCTAATTAGCGTTTGTTTACTTTTGCAAAATTATTTTTCGTTTTTCCCAGATGACGTTGAGCAAAAGTACCTTAAAACATGCGCACGCTTCATAGCAGCACAAATTCACCACGCGACGCGATGTGCGCCTTGCGCCTGACGGACGTGTAATGTGCTTATTCCCGCCGTTAAGACTATGTGGTTTTTGTGACTTTAAATGGTCAAATTAGCTGTTTTAAATCGGCAAAAAATACAACTCATAATTGTCTGCATTGGATAACGTTTGTTGGTTTAAACGATAGAAACAGGTGATGTTTAAATGGTGCAACCAATCAGGGAATTGTGTAAAAATGCAACGACACTTAGGGTTAACAGCGACACTTAACACCAACAACCCCTTAAAGCTGGACAAACCCCCCTTAAACCCGGACCAACCCACGTAAACCCGACAACCCTTAAAGCCAACAACGCCCCTTTAATCCCCGGACCCGCCCCCTTTAAACCTGGACAACCAATTTAAAACCGGCAACCCCACCTTAAACCTAATCAGCGCGAGAGTATGATTCCCCACCCCTCCATAAAGTTTCATAAAATCGGACTTATGGATCTTCAGATTGTTTGTTCACAAGTTGTTGGGTGAAAAACCCCAAATTTAGCCCATAAATATGCAAATTAGCTATTTAATAGCTATCATGCGCCACAAAACTAATCAGGCGAGAGTACATGATCCCCACCCATCCACCAAGTTTCATCAAAATCGGACTTATGGATCTTCAGTAGTGTTGTTCACAGCTTTTTGGGTAAAAATACTCCAAATTAACTCACACTAAGTATGCATTTAGGTACCTAACTTAGCATTATGCCACGACAATAATCTAATCAGATGACGGGCATGGCAGTCCGATCCCACCCACCAAGTTTCAATCAAATCTGGATTATGGACTTTAAGAGTTTGTGTTTTTTTTTAGTTTGTGTAAAACCCCAAAGTAACTCTTAATGATGGAAAGTAGGTATCGTAATTAGCAGATGCCAGCCCATAATTTAATCAGATAAAGGGCATTGGCAGGTATGATTCCCACCCACCAAGGTACATCACCATAACCCTTATGGGTCTCATGTTAGCGCGTTCACAAGATGTTGTTGGTGTAAAACCCCAAATTAACTCATTAATTATGCAATAAGGTAACCTAATTAGCTATGCCATGCCCATAATCAATTAGATGAAGGGCATGGCAGTCGATCCCCCACCAAGTTCACCATAACCCTTATGGGTTCATGTTATCGCATCACAAGAATGGGTTGGTGTAAAACCCAAAATTAACTCATTAATTATGACAAATTAGGTACCTAATTGCAATGCCATGCCATAAATATAATCAGATGAAGGGCATGCAGTCCGATCCACCTAACCAAGTGACATCACCATAACCCTTATGGGTCTCAGTATCGCGCTTCACAAGATTGTGGTGGACGCCGACGCCTTGACTGATAGCATAATTCCCCTTCTGCTTTTCAAGCCAAGGGGATAAAAAATACGAATTTTGATGATTTTTTTTTTTGCCGTTTCAGATCAGCAAATCGCTGCTGTCCTTCAAAAGCCTCAAAGTTAGTAGTTAGTTAACACAAAGTTTAAAAAGCCTGTTTTTATTATAACATTCAAGCTTTGCACATTTGGTCCTGCAGGGCTATGTCAGTATGTTCAAAATCCATTGGAATTTGATTTTGTGTCTGTATTGCCAGTCACAAAATCATTCCTACATCAAACAAACAAACAGACAGCAAAACAAAATGATGTGGCCAAATAGAAACCAAGTTATGTGTGGCCATTGCCAAGAATGACAAATATAATTCCCTAAAAAAATTCCCTAAAAAAAAAAAAGTGTTTCCAGTAGGCCACACGCACTTTGATTTTGGAAGCTATTTTTTAGGAATAAGGTTTGTTTGTTTCAGACATAGAAATTTCATTTTAAAACAAACGAAAAGTATCCAAATTGATGTTTTTTTTGTATTCGTGTTTTTAATAACTCAGTGGCCGTACCTGGGGGTGCTTTGAGGGTGCATGCCCCCAGGGGTTAATGCCAAAACATGCAAATCTTTTCCCCGGGTCCCCCTCAAAAACTCCGATCTGGATACGCGGTGAATTTGTAAAGTGGTTGTTTTAATTGCCATTGGCCTGATTCAAGCCAGTTATGGGGAAAATCCTTTTAAAAAAATAAACGTATTTCACATTTAGGTTTTTTGGGCCAGCTACTGGAAACTAATTATTTATCAAGATGCTTATCTCTCCTGATATTTTTCAACTTCTCCATGTTAGAATTACAAGAGGAAGTCATTAGCTATTTAATAGAAACCACAACCTTTTGTTAAAAATCTGTCCCAAATTTTTGCACACATACCTTTGGCTTCCTTCACAGCCTGATATTTTTTAGCAAAGAACCCAAGTAGCATCATATCTGAGACATCAGGAGTCAATTCCCCAACGTACAGTGAAAATTCAGGAGAGCTAATTAACAAAAACACATGAAACAATACATAGGCCTGTTATTAATTCCACCTGTTTCTCTCACATACCTCTGGCCCCTTTCACAGTTAGGTATCTTTGAGCAAAGAAGTGCTGTAGAACCTTGTCGGTTACGTCAGGGGTCAGATCACCTACGTACAGATAGAACTCGGGCCTGGCAAATGGGAGGAGGAAAAGAACGACGATGCAAATGAACATGATCAAATGGTTTTGAGGATCAGCTCTAACATTGTGATCAGTATTTGCAAACTACTTCGTCGCTCGCATCACATACTGTCATAGGTCACATTTTTTAGGTTTTTGTGAAATTCTGCATCGTGTTCTACAAATCCGCAAAGTTTCAAGATATGACGTCGCTTAATTGATGAGTTTATCATTATGGATTTTTGTCATTTTCTAAAAAATTTAACATATCCGTGTTTCACATACTGTCAGATTTCCAAATTGCCTTTCATTTACATGTGTTTTATATAGCATTCTATTTTGCCGATCATAAAATGAGCGATTTCACATAGAAATCTATATCACCGTATTTCTATCATTCCTAACAAACACTGATTTTCACATAGTGATCTATTTTACAGACATTGAAAAACAATGACATAATATGAATCTTATTTTGTAATATGCATTATTTTCATTTTTCACATACAGACATAACTTTATAACCAAAGAGGCTATAATTGCAGTTTTAAATTTAAGTTTTGTTCTATAATAATCTTCATATTGCTTGCTTCACAAAAATAAATTAAATCTGTTTCTTTTATGCTTACTTTCATGGTATAGACACAAAGCATCCCGGTAGATTTTCAAATGCGATTTTCTCTTTGAAAACATGTTTTGTATAATGCGACAGTATGTGATGTGGGCGATGACTTTAAAAATGTGTCATGTAGTCTGGATCCAGACAGTGCTGTGACACTGATGGAAAAAAATCATTTAATTGTTGACTAAATGAAAAGATATTAATCACTGGCTCAAAATTTGGTGATCAAATAGGCAAGATTTAAAGTAAGGAAGGGAAGCTAGAGTTTCAGGTAGAAATAGAGGGCATTTGGAAGTTAGGATGTGAATATGAGATCAATTTGTTTCCATTAAAGGTGCTTTGTTCTGACTATGTCTATTGTGTTCTCTACTTGATATGAGAGCCTGACACTTGCATATAAACCCCCATCAAGTACCGTGGGAATCAAACCTGTGGTTTTGATGGTAGAAGCAATAATGCATATTGCTAAGCCCTATTCAAAACTGTGCTAATATTGATGGTTAACCGTTTTGTCTATATCTTGAGAATGAAATGGATTTCAGGGCTCAAATTCAGGAAAACAATGAGAAAAAAACGGCCTTTTATCTGATATCAAAATCTATACTACTTTCGGGTAAATCAGGGGGTCCCAGAGATGATCGGAACACGCACCTTTAACACATGGTGGGTACATAGTGGCAGACACTCACCAATGCTAGCCCGTTTATGCATCTGCTGTATAAAGCATGCTCAAGAGGCTAGAATTGGACGACATCAACCGCTGAAGTATAAACCCACCTTTATTTGAAATGTTATCATTGACCCATGTTTCTTGTAACACATACAAGATGATTATAAACCCAAGTTGTAGCAACTTCTATGACATGCATGTGATAGCATAAAAATATATATTTCATCCTTAACCCTCGTCTACCGAGAGGGGTGCTAAAACCCCCTTCTGGTACAAAATTATTTATTGTAACTGTCAATTGACATTTACACTCCTTTTCATGCAATTGCAAAAAACAAACATCGAATGGAGTATAGGTAAGGTACAGGGTGACCACCCCCTTCGAAAGAGAATTACCAACATGCCTAGCATGAAACAAATATCACAGAGACTTGATTTTGGTACCAATGGATAGATATGGTCCTCCTCTTTCCATTGATACCAAAATTAGTACCAACATGCCTAGCAATGGATCAGAATGATGTCATAAAGTTTGAATGTCAGCCAAACTGTCAATTTCCATAGCCACAGTGAAGAATAGTTAATAATTATGCAATGTGCAATTAATATGGATCCCACAACTGTGGTTTAATCACATTGGAAAGACGTAAATGAGTTCATTAAAGGTCCATGGCCCGATCGCTAATAGCCTCGTCCCCAGGGACCCCAAATTTTACCGGAAGTGGTCCAAATTTTGGTATCAGAAGAAAGCTACTATTTTTCTCATTTACCCTGTGAAATCTTAGGGCTAAAGGATGTTTAGTTTGGAAGTTATGAGCGAATATATGCCCCATTTTGGTCGACCAATATTAATTTTACACAGTACTCTATGGGACTTAAAAATACGATTTTGGTTCTCACATCAAAACGGATTGAAATATCAACGCGAAAATTTACAGATGGAGTTTTTGGGGTGAAGTCTATTCTATCAAGATGAAAACTTCATCTACTTAAATCGGGCCATCCCCCTTTAATATTCATAGCCTGTCCAAACTCCAAAGAGTAAAGAACACATGAACGTCATGACCTCATGTTCTATCACCGTGCCAGGTTAGACGTTCATTGAGTAATCGGTTTAGTCTGTAGAGTGGATTAATGCTTTTCCAAAAAGTTAGGCGTATCTGATTTTCATGCAGTTTTTGGCTCTTCTTGATGGGAAATGACTAGTTTTATACCCTCAGAGTGTTTTAGTGCTATAATGATGTTTTTTTGAGTCTGTAAAATTGCAAAATATCAATTTTCCACCCTATATATCCAGTACTTTCATACTTTCATCAACCTATGACATCATAATGGAAATGTTGGTACTTATTTTGATACGAATGGAAAGAAGAAACTCTAAGCTATCCTGTGGTACTAAATTTAAACTATAGGAATTGGATGTTCAGTAGGGAAAATCACAGGGACAGGGTGGCAACCACCCCCCCTGCCTTCGGGATTTTTGTTACAAAAAATGACTCAGGTAGACAAGGGTTAAAAAATGTTATGTGTAAACTATCCGTTAAAATTAACACAATGCACCATATTTGCCTTTATTAGCTTGATATAATATCCCAGTCCTATTCTTGTAACATTGAGGGCATACATATACCCAACATAATGTGCTAAATTATTTAAAGGTGCAATGAGAGATTTCACATATCAGGTGTCCCTAAAAAAAATTGAAAGTACTGATTTTTTGCCCCGATGTAAAGCTTTCCATCAAAAATATCCCCATTTGAAAGGGTTAAGCTAAGAAATGTTTCTTTGGTACAAAAATTGTGACATTTCTAATTTCGTATACAGTGTGAGTCAAAATGATTGTTTCCCAAATATCCTGATTTTTTTCTTGTCAAACTGTGCAAGGTAGCTCTTAAAATTGTAAATACATCAAAAGTACATTTAAAATAGCTTTCACAGGAATTTGAATTTTTCATTTTGGTTCAGGCAATCAATATCTGCACTCATTTAAATAAAGGCCCTCAGATTTGCCTTTGTACAAGATTCTATTGATTTGGTAATTGAAGCACAAATTCAAGTGGGATACCTAATGTGTGCTTCATACACTCTGGTGGTAAATGAATTATAAATGCCCCACTGAGGTAACACATGCCAGTTATTAAATTGGGATTAATGTAACAACAAGTGCAATTATATTTTGACTGTTTTTGAATTCTTCAAGGTTTGGAATGAACTTGTTTTTAACTATTTAGGCAAAACAAAAAGATATTGAAAAATACACACCAAAACCAGGTTTCAGTTTAAGTGATACACCTCAGTTGGCTAAAGGTCAAAGATCAGACTTTTTTGGAACAATCATCTTTCATGATAAATATTAATAATTTTGTGCTTCACTGTGGTGAATAAATGCAACAAACAAGAAAGTTCTTTGCCTATCTCGTTTTTTTCTGGATCCTGATTTGTGAATTACACTGTTAACATGTTTACTCATCTTCTATGGTTTACTGTACTAAATTTGTACACGCGGCATTTCGGGAGCCCTCTAAATATTAGGCCATAACTTGAAAATAAAATGCATGAATCCCGGGATTTTTTACATGGTGATTAAGAACTAATTATTTGTTAATATAAAGTATATAATAACATTCTAAAAAGATTACAAATATTTTAATATTTTTTTATTCATCGGGGAACAATCATTTTGACTCACACTGTAGGAGAAAAATACAAAATTCAGCATATGTTTTATATTGAAATATAAGCAAATCAAAACCACCCTTTTTCTCTCTTTTAAGACATTACTGTAACCAAATACAAGGTAAAAATCTATTGAGTGTCTAATCTATATGAAATTACTATTATGACACAATATTTGGGTGCCTCAAAATCTCTCGTTGCACCTTTAAAACTCTGAGTGCTTGCTTCATGAAATTTACATTTCGGGTAAAATATAAAATTGGTAATTCACGGGTTACCCATCAAGTGGATTACTGGTGTTACATGGCGTTGTTTGTCTCATTAAGGTCTACAACTATACATAAATCTTAAGGGTAAGGTCAGGGTTTCCCAACCTTTTTGACCCGAGACTCCATTTCTTGACACTTGGCTTGCGGCGACCCCCATTACTCAAAATAATAATTATATTCTCAAAAAGAAATTTGACCAGTCCAAAAAAATTAAGGTGTTGTGGAGAGGCACATCAGTGGCAAGCCAAGTTTTCAAGCCGCTGGGAAGGGGCAACAAAGTCGAAAACTACTGACGACAGGGAAGCAATTGCAAGTGCAATCCTAATGTAGGCCTACCAATCCACTCCAGTGACGAAGCAACTTCGGTAGCATTCCAAGGGCATGGTGCTCCCCATTCCTAAAACAAGTGCGCACAAAGCGTGCAAAAATACCACTAATTTCATTATAATCGAGTTTAATTTTGGCCTTTGAACAGTCCTGTAAGTGACAATTTATGACGATTTGTGCGTAAAGCGCGCGAAAAGTGTAATCAAATACAAATTCAATCAAACACTGCAAATCGGTTTGGCTTGCTTGACATAGTTAAATTACCTTATTTGCCAGATCTGTTCCTGCCTTTTAGACAAGTATTTTCATTTTCATTTCAATTAAGTTTGCGACCCCCTTCAGGGTCCGTGGCCCCAAAATGGGTCACGACTCCCAGGTTGGGAAACCCTGGGTAATTGGTCACACCTTGTTGAGTTGGCATGGAATGACACACACATACTTTTTGGATGTTATAGTTTAAGACATTTCCGTTAAATGGTAAGGTTTAGTGTTCCCAAAAATATCTAAGCTGGGCTTGAATGTACTTACGAAGAAAAATCTTTGCCATACTGAGCGAAGTTCAGCTTGAACCTTTTCTGTAGTAATGAAAGAAAGATACATTAACAATTTCCATTTTCATCTATAGTGCAAATACTATCATTTTACTTACATAAATGAAAGGACAAAGGTAGCAGCCGCAATTTCAGCAAAAATAAAAAAGAGAAAAATCAAATTTTGAAAGTTTTCTTTATTAAAAGTAAGAGCTTGATTTTTTTGTCTGTGGCATGTTTGTACTTTACATGGAAGGCTTATCACAACACAAAAACCTAAGATTTTTGCAATTTTGAGGCTAACTTTCTTAACATTTGGCTATGGAAGCAAAAAATGCACAATCACAACAGCCCACAGAACAGTATCTGGTCTGGAGTATAGTCAACTCAAAAGGACATAATTTTAACTATAACCCAGACAGGTGGATTCTCCAGAAATGGCGTAACCAGATTCAAGGTGCCCAAAAGTGAAGGAAACATTTCTCAGGTCTAAAATTTTACTGGTGTTATGAGAAAATTGTTTAGTAAAGAGTCTTATTTTGTGTGTGTGTGTGTGGGGGGGGGGGGGGTGAGAAATCAATCAGGTCACCACCTTTAAGAATTTTATAACTTTCTTGAAAAGCCAATACATGTACATTTCACCAAATTTATTTGGAAGAAGAGTCAGACCAGGTTTTTCTAAAAATATTATCAATTTAATGCTCTAATTTGGACACTTACAGCAGGATTTTGTGGAAGCGGCTTTCCATTAAGCATTTGTAGTACTCTAGAAGCTTGAGCCTTATCACGGAATATCACAAAACAGAAAAAAGCACGTCCCCTGAGAAAAAAAAACAAACACATGGCAGAATCAGAATAAAATACGTGCTCAGTGAATGGATTCAAACATTGTTATAAGTACTGCAGACTGCAGTTCTTTGGACCGGTTATTTAAAGAGACATGAGGAAATTTCCAGAGAGAAACGCCCTCAATTTTTTCGAACCCAGGTTTTGTGCATATGGAATGCTTACCAATGCATTAGATTACACCTGAAGTGAAAAAGCAGAATACGCTATCTTTATGTAATAAGATGATTTAGTAATTTGTCGTGCATGACAGAAATTCAAAACATGGTTTCCTATAGGGGCGATTAGAATAGCAGGCAAGTTCAAAACAAGGTTTGCTGTTTTCTTTCATGCTTGTTTGTCCAATAAACCTTTGAAACGTTCTTGCTACATGTAGGTGGTCTACAACCGATCATGTGCAATTTGAGAGAAATTTGTATCCTCAAAAAAATCTCCTCCTGTCACTTTAAGCCAGGTACTGCATGTAATCATTTCCCAAATTGTATTACAGTCAATGCAGTAATTCATCCTGAACTAGTATTAGTTCTAAGTATCATACTGTGCAATGAAAAATGTTAAACTTAACAGGAAAATGAAGCCTAATTATGTTTGTAATTTTATAATACCTCATTTGTGTAAATATTCTACTTTTTTGTTGCCATAGGGCGAACTCTCTGTGCTAGAGGGAGTGTTCTCCATGACATGCAGAGAATAATAGCAATGTTGCATAACTATTTAGGGCTGGGCAAAACTTTATGATCTGCATATTTTCATTTCATGGCAACAATATAGGGGAAATTTTAGGCAAATTTAGGTGGTAAATACACAGACAACATAATTGGGAAATCTTTATGCTATTTAGTGTGAAATTTTAAAGCCCATGATAGACTAAGCGCTCGCAAGCGAGCGTAGCGTTTTTCAATGACGTCACTTCCCTCCGCTGATTGGAAAGCTACATGCCGATATTACGCGATACGGTAAGTCCGCAAATATCATACCCAACGATTGATGCAAGCCAGTTGACTTGATTTCAACTCAATCGCTCCGACGCTCCCTGTCTGGACATTGACGCTGGGTAAGCGATTTACAAAAACGCTATGACCGTTTTTTGTTCACTTGATTTTACAGTCGGCAGCAGCGCACGCTGCGAGTGCTTAGTATATCATGGGCATTATGCCCAGTGTTTTGAAGTTTGCAGTCTTGAAACAAGGTTGTTATTTTGATCATGTCCAGGGGTCATGACAAAATTAACTGCCCATTTTTTCACCAAAAAATTGCGAGCATAGATTGGCATCAAGTCATCAGAATAATTCAAGTGTCTTCCAATAAACAGTTCTATTCAAAGGGGCAGGGTTTAGTAAGCAAAACACCAATATCAGTGTTTGTTGCCTACATTATCTTATATGAGACGATACTAGATAGGGCGTTGTCGCGCAAGTTGTTTATGTAGGCGCCGTGTATAAGTTAGCGCATTGCACGCAGCTAGTATGGGTTGGTTCATTTTTGACAGGTCAGTGGATATGTTTTTGCCCTTTTAACTATATTATTATAAATAAATTTTCGGGATTAAAACAACCAAAACTAAATAAGAATAGAATAAAGATAGATTTTGTTGTTTTTGCCTACATCTAATTTCGTGTCATAAATTGATGGCATCCCATGATTTTTTATTGTATTTGCCGCCGGCATCCACTTCCAAATTGGAGCTTTGTCCCATCCAATATACTCGATATAAAAGATAACAGGTATATAATTAGGCCAAACAACAAATACTATCTTTTATTCATCTAAAACAAAAGCAAATTTCATTTCCACAAAGTCAATGGCTAGTGATCGATGTTAAGGTTCTTGGGGTGTTCAGTGATATAAGACATTTCAAAATGGAACTACAATGTACATGGATTTATGTGATGTCTTTATGTCACTGACCCCTTTATTATCGATGTGTGCTTATTTGTAAGTGCGATATTGATGCTCTTTGTACTTTATGTCCCCACCGAATGTTGTGATAGAAGTCTGCTGTGTTTGCCCAAGGCTCATTGTGTCAGTCCCACTGAAATCCATCAAAGTTATATTGACACATGACCAAATTCTGTGTTGTCGTAATTAAAAGTACCCCTCTAATAAACGCCCCGTATTTTTTTTTTTAAACCAAATGTTCCTAAAAACACCAGAAATCATTGCCTATACTTTGCAAGTATACACTGATAAACTGTCAGAGAACCAATGGAAGATGCAACAATACGTTGGTACCGGTCGAAAATTGATTCTCATTGCATCTGGGCTTTTTTCTTTAAACAACTATTTTCTGTTGCGAAAATGACTCCATTGCCAATCTCATTGCACCTAGGGAACGTTTCCCGGCAGGAGATGAATGATTCTCATTGCAGCTTCGGACATGCCCGAGGAGATGAACGGATTCCCATTGATCTCGGGACCGTTTCCCGCAAGAAGGTGAATGATTACTCATGATTTCGCCCGCTAACAACTCGACGGCACTTTTAAACCCTAACCCGTCCCGAAGCATTGAGAATCCATTACCCGTCAAAAAACCGGGTCGGCCAATGATACACATTGCTTCTCGGAACTTTAACAAAATTTGTACGCGGAAAATTGACTCTCATGCACTCGGACCATTCCACGCAGAAGGTGAATGATTCTCATGCATCTCGGACATTTCCCCGGACAGGATATGAATGATTCTCATTGCATCTTCGGGACCGCCGTTTCCCCGCAGAAGGTGTCTCGGTTCTCATTGCTCTTGGCCGTTAACTACTTTACGCTACTACTCCCGTTGTGCCAGGAAACGTCCGAGATGCAATGAAATGAAAAATTTGGTTCTCATTGATTCGCGGATTCAACAACAAAAATGATTCTCATTGCATCTCGGATGATATTCGGCAAAACCCCCGGTGACATGTTAGGGTTAATTGAAGTGGACCATGTCATCAAATCAAAGGGTGTAGAGACCGTGTGGATTTCATAGCAAATTGCATCTCCCATGTAAAAGTGTTAAATGACCATTTTAGGGGAATTATACTATTGTCCTAGTGTGGTCTTTGGATGCATAGCCATTGATAAACTTGTTCAAACAGTGATGTGTGGGAGTACCAGGGTATCCAGACAGTGCTGGCTTAGGTTTACAATGGGGAAAAAACAAATGAACAAATGACCCATAATAAATTCCCCTTTTTAAATCTTTCACACCTCGGGCCCACGTTAATTACAGACAATAAGGTAGGTTGTAAGGTTAATATTTGAGTTGTTAAGGGACCCCTCCTAAAGTTGTTCCCACCATTTGAGATAAGTACATGTATATGATCAACAGCAGCTCAGAAGCCAGCCCCCATAATCCTTGGCGCGTGTGAACCATATTATTGACGGGTAATGGCGTGTTGACTCCATTTCTTAATTTGTCGCGGGAAGGTAACATGGGTCCAAGTCGTATCAACGTAACACAGTTATATACACAGAGAGAGTACACAGTCACGAATGGTACACACAAACTCAATGTGAAGCACTGCCCAGAATTGAAATTTGCCAAGTCCAAAAGAAAATAAACATGCATGATCAAGGCCGAATTCCTAGCCCCGTCCTAGCCCGACAAATCATAAATCCTTGCCTAGGCTAGATTCAGTCTCAACTTCAATCTAGACTCAAGTTACCGTCCCCGGTTGCCTGCACAGGTACGCCGCTTATTCTTACCAAATGACCCAGAAACAGTTACACAAATAAGTAAACTGCTGGTGGATATATCCATCTGAAACTTGTAATATAGGAATTTATCTTTAGAAGTAGGGAACTGCGTTTTTTTTTTGTTACAGTAGTAATTTCACTCAATTTTTTCCCAAGAGTCAAAGGACCCTTGAGGTCAATTGTCAAGAGTCCAAAATGAAAAGAGGGTTCAACATTTTATTTATTGAAAATTGAAGTGTCAATTTTGTACCGTTGTTTTTTAACCGCAGGCTTTACACGTAGCCAAAGCCTGTGCCTTAACGGCAGGCTTACTCTTTGTGGTAAATTTCACATTGGTAAATGATGAGATTGCCCTTCGATTTGTAAATTCTTCAAAGACACCTTTTAAATTGTAAATGATCCAGTAAAACCTTTAAATTGTAAACGTGCATGGCCTTTAAATTCTTAATTGGTACAATGAAGGATGACCCTTAATTGGTACATGAAGGAAATGACCCTTTACTTGGTAAATGAAGGAATGACCCCCTTAATTGGCAAAGGAAGGAGAACCCTTTCACACTTAAGTGGATAAGGTGTTTTCACTCACGTTGGGCCTAAGGGGGGGGGGGGTTCCATAGACCCCCTACAGAAACCACTTTCCCGATTGGAATTTTCAAATGAAACTCGACCACCTTTGAGGGGGCATTTAATGACAAGGCAACATGGCAAAAAAAAAATGGAGTTCCCGGATTATCGTCGGAATAGGGCAAATCATTGTTTTCGAAATGCGTCAAAATCGCTCAAAAAGTAGTATGTTTCCGTGACCTTGCTTACACAGAATACACATTGCAAATCATTTATGAGTTTATATCTGCTCTAGAAGGCCCAATTTACATAAATAAACACAAAACATACCATTTGGTAATTCTTCTATTTTTCGGGGGGGCAGTCAATATTTGACATGGTTGTACGCAAAGGCGCTTTTTTTCCCCCCCCCCCCCCCTTTCTTTTCCTTTTTTCTTTTCCCACCACCCTCGCGAACCCGCCTCCCCCCTGCATGACGATGGTTGTGTGCAGACCCTGTGTAATCGATTTTTCAGCACATAAAGGGTTATTATTTTTTCTGATTATGTAATTATTTTGTTATGCACTATGAAACATAAATAAGAGAAAAATATTCTGGCAACAGGGTTGATAATTTTCTTTTTAAAGTCACCACTCCCGTTGGTGCCTAAGGGGGGGGGGCCGTTAAGGTCACCCAACTCGCTTAGAGCGGATGGGAATAACCTAGCGGAAAAGAGGGGCTAAACATAAGTAATAGAATAAACGGAGTAAGAGGGCAGGAGGGGGCCAGGGGAATGCGCTACCTTAGTCAGTCGTTCGCTGGGCTGTATCAGAAAGTTAGCTTCTGCGCCGTGGGCACCTTCGCGGCTCCCACGTGGTCTTCTCTTTAGATCCCAATCCTACCCTCTGGTTCGAAGAGTCGTTTAACCCTGTCCCTTTGGGGGCACACCCTCGATCTGCGGTTGATGCCCCTCTGCAATGCGGTGGCGCTGTCTGATCACCAGCGCTTTCGCCGCAAGCGGGCCTCCGCCTGTTTCATGTCTAGTGTTTGAGCAGCAGTTGAGCGGAAGAGGGAAACACCAAAAACAAATGGGAAATGGACAGTCGGTCGTCGTGGGGTATCCTAGGCATAGGGACCCAAGCTTTTCCCAAGCTTTAATTATCTCATTAGTAACGGGCCAAGAATTAATCGTTAGTTTACGTTTTTTTTATGGAAGAAAGTGTTTGCATCGATTTAAGTTACATCAATTACCAAAAAATTAGAGTTGTCGAAAAAATTTTCAAAATGTGAAATGAACTAAAAATCGCCCGAAAAAAAAAAAAACAAACAACAGCAAAAAAATAAAATACAAAAAACACAAACAAAAACCACAAACAATCACAAAAACATCAACAAACAAACAATTTAACACAAGCAGAAAGAAAAAATAAAAAAAATAAAAAAAAATCAAAAACGATGAAAAAACATAAAAAAAAAAAAAACAAAAATAAGCAAAAATCACTAATAAATAATAACAAAACTCAAACTTTCTTTACAGAACCACCCCCCATAAAAAAAACACACCCCCCCCCCCTATCCCCTATTTTTCTACCCCCTCCTCCCCCCCCCCTCAATTCGTCCTTCCCCAATCCCCAACCCCCATAATTCTTGAAGACCATCACCACAAAAAAACACCCATCTACAAATTCATTACCCGAATCCTAAATTTCCTAACACCAAAAAACAACCAAACAAAAAAAAACATTAACCAAAACCAAACCACCTAAAAACCCCCAAAAAAACAACCCACCCACTCAATACTTTTCTCTCATCCCGCAAAAACCCACCCACCACATTCCTAATACACCCACCCAAACTATTCACAATAACCCCACGAACATACTCAAACCCATATACACAACCCCCCAAAACAAACCCAACACGACCCACGAAATCCATACGATCCTAAACCTCCCCCATAACAACTAAGTACCACTACCCCCAACTAATTCCCAAAAAATGAAAACCACTTCCCATCTACCACGTCTAAACTCCCCCCACACCCCCCCCCTACACCTCCCATCACACCACCTAAATCCAACCAAACCCACTAATATTTAAACAGGAAAAACAAAATAATCTCTACATTCTTCCAAGAATACGACCTACACACCCGATGCCCAACACCACCCCTACCCCCAACCAAAGACCACGAAACAACCCACCAAACAAACCAAACCCAACAAACCCCCAACCCAATACCCACACCGAAAACACCGACACAACGAGACACCACAACCACGCCCATAGAACCACAACCTCACCCCACACACACACCTATGCAGTCACCCTCAAAACATTATAACATAAGACAACCAGCCCCCCCACTCACCCCACACTAACAAACTCAAGACATTCACCACCTACCAGACTTCAAAAACCCCCATTCATTAAAACACCTTCTACCAACCACAACAATCCATAAATCTACGACAAACCAAAACATACATCCATCTAAGATACCCACAAACACTCAAACATTAACAACACCTCAATCTATCAAAGCCCCCACATTACCCCACCCCACCCCCTTCCCACAAGGACATCAATTACTAACACCTTACCAATAGTAAAACCCCATACCATTATAACTTAACAAAAACAAATTTTACCCTCTAAAACACCTACCGAAACATGACATACACTGTAAACACCAAAACCATAAAAACGCAAACACCCATAGAAAAACTTAACCAACAAATTTACACAGTCATAATGTCTTAATCCAACCCCCCAACCCCATGTCTCTCGTATAATTCATAACCATATACAAATCCCAAAACAATCTTAAATCAAAACCACACACCACACAAAGAAACAAATAATTACCTCAAATTTTCTAACTACCGAAAAAGCACCACCCCAACGTCCATAACACCCCCACCTCAACAACCAATAAAAAACCGAGAATCACCTCAAAAAAACTCAATCTCAAACCAAAAACAAAAAAAAAAACCCTACTCCATATCAAAAAAAAAAAATAAACACTAAACCCCAAATTCCAGCCCTATCCCTAACTACATTAAAAAAGACCTTAAAACCAAAAAACCAATAAACAAACCACCACACTTAAACTATACACTTAGAACTCTCAAAAAATCAAAAAATACACTTTCCCCATAAAAAAATCCGAACCCAAGCACAAAAAACAAAAAAAAATATTAATAAAACGGAAAGAAACAAACTACAAAACTTAAACACCAATTCCCCTCATTTAAACCATAAAAAAAATACCACAAAACAAGACTGCCATCAAAGGGGGCACACTACTAAATAATTCAATTTTAAAAAAAGAAACAATTAAAAAAAAACACAAAAAAACCCTAAAATTAAAAAAAAAAACTCGAAAAAACACAAGAATTCAAAAAAAACCACCGAATCATACACCCACCTCCAACATCCATTCACCGAACACTATAACATCCCGGACGAAGAAACTTCTGAAAAACTACAAAAACTTCCCCACTTCACAAAAAACCTTATCCTTCGACTACAACACCAGAACCACCCCCCAACCCCATTCAATCCTACTTCAAACATATGTAGTCCACGGCCCCAACCCAGACAACCCACACAAATATTAACACCAACGCCACAGCCCAACCCCAATTCCACTTTACCCCACCCCTAAAAACAACCCCTTATTCTCACCACGACCCCAATTCCCCAGTCCACCCCGATAAATTCCATACAAACCCAACAACTTAAAATAATCTACTACTACACCATTCCGACCCAATCCACAAAATTTTACTATTCAAAAAACATTCCCCAAACCCCCCATCCACACCCCAAACCAAAACCCCCACCCTCCCACAAAACCACAACTTCTGTTCCCCCTCTCAAGCCCTTTCCCTTCTCTCAAAACCCAACAATACAAATTCAAAACCCTAAACAGAAGAACAGCAAAAAACCCAATACCAACTTTTACTTCACCTCTATTTAACCGCCTCCCCACACTTTCCCCACAACCCCCCACACCCGCCGATACCAAAAATCCCTATCTTCTTCCCCCCCTTTCTTTACCCCCCCCCTCCCCCCCCCCATTTCACAAACAATAATCCCCCAGAACACTCCCAAAAACCAAAACAGAATCTCCCACCAAAACCAACTTTAATGGCATTCAACAAAAAAAAAATTAAAAAAAAAATATTCAAAACAATCTCCATAGAAAGACAAAAAAAAAAAAAAAAAATAATCACCAAACTATATCTAAAAACCTCAAAAAGCGACATCACAAAAAAAAAAACAACCAAAATTTTTTATTTTTTTTATATTTTTACAAACAACAACAAAATCCATAATAAAAAAACGAAATCAAACAAAAAAAAAATACAAGAATCTAAGAAAAAAAAAGAAACATAAATAAAAACAACACAAACAAACAAAAAAACAAAAATAAAAAAAACCAAAAAAAAAAACAAAAGAGAAAAAGCAAAAAAAAAAAAAAGAAAAATTCTTTTTTTAAACAAAAAAAGAAAAACGAAAAAAAAAAAATAAACGAAACACAGCAAAAAAAAAAAAAAAAATAACAATAAAACAAAATTAAAAAAAAAAAAAAAAAAAAAAAAAAAACCGAAAAACAAAAAAAAAAAAACAAACAAATCCGTGCGGTTACTAGCCGAACCACCCCCAAAACGGGAACCCCCACACAATTAGGACACTTACTAGTGTTTTCTAAGGGGGTTTTTAAATGATAGGACCTATACAATATACACATGACCCTCTTACCCTTTTTTTAATTGGTAAATGAAGGAATGACCCACCGTGTTTTTATTTCCTTTGAACCCTGGCGGGCCACAATGCAGGACTCTAGGAATGATCTGACCCCCCTTTAACTCTTTTTTAATTGGTTTTATTGAAGGAATGACCCTTGTTATTTGGGGTTAATGTAATTGATTGAAGGAGAAAAATTAACCCAATATGACCTTTCAAGTTATGAAGGAATTGACCCTTTAATTCGGTTAAGATTTATGATGACAGGAAATGACCCCTTTAATTGGTAGCATTTTTTTTAGACTGATTAAAGGACCATCGATCCTCTTAATTGGTAAATGAAAGTATACCCTTTAATTTTATTGAGGACATGACCCCTTTCCCTCCCCTTATTTATGAAGCGAATGACCCTTCCCCTACCTTTGATTTATGAAGGACTGACCTTATTGGTTGGTTCTTAGATCGAAGGAATAATCATAATGACCCTTTTAATTGGTTAGATAGTAGATTAGATGAAGAGCGCACATGACCACTTTAACCTTGGTTTAGATGTTTTTAGATTTCCCGGCCTGATCCTTCCTTGGGTAAATGCCGGACCTGCTCCTTTCCTTGGGCCCTGACAGGAAATGACCCGTTTTAAATGTGTTAAGTAAATGAACGGGAAGGACCTTTTAATTGGTAAATGACAGGACTAGGAAGGATCCCTCTAATTATGAAGGAAAGGAATTTGGAATTACCCTTAATTGGTAAAGGAAGGAATGACCCCTTTAATGGTAAAGTGAAGGAATGAAGGACAGACCCTTTAATTGGGGAAAATGAAGGACATGAACTTGATTGGGAAATGAAGGAAATTGACCTTTAATTGGGAAAAATGACAGGGAAATCCCTTTAATTGGGAAAATGAAGGATCAGGACCCCTTTAACTTGGCGAATGAAGGATGGACCCTTCTTTAATTGGTAAATGAAGGAAGACCTTTAATTTCTGAAGGAATTACCCTTTAATTGGTAAATGAAAGGAATGACCCTCTAATTTATGAAGGAATTACCCTTTAATTGGTAAAGTAAGAAATATGGTGTTATAAGACTCGTAAGGAAGGCTTGCTTACCTCTCCGATGTTGCTGTAACAAATTGAATTGTCTTTAGGCAGAAGATGCAGAACCTGCCCCATAAATATATTTCACAAATAATATATATTCATTTCGATCACCCTGTATGAGACCACCCCCACCCCCAAGTGACGTCATACCAACAATTCCTCTTCCTCTTTTCGTCGTACCCTCGACAAGATTTACAACATCCTGCAGGGGGCGGGAAGGGCCGGGGAGTCACATCGGAGAAGGTAAGCAAGCATTTCCTTCGGTCATTAGAACACCACTGTTCTACATGAACTCATACACGGAATACTCCTGTTACCTTCATACGTGTTGATGTAACAATGCCCATTAACATCGCAAGATTAGCACAGGTATAGGAGGCGGTGCAGGATGCAAAACGTCACACCTGGATTGCGTGAATCGAAATGAGTATGAATATGAATTGCAAGCAATTCAGAAGTATTAAGAGCAGCGCAACCGGCTCAATTGCCACATACAAATAGCATGAAAACTAAGCACACCCCTTACTAACGAGAAGAATTTGCTGCGCCCCTGAAAGATGGCTCCTGCACAAAACAAAAAACTGGCCAGATAGCATAACGACGTACAGCCAAGGAGAGTCACACGGAAACCAGCACCCATCGTGCACAACACACACGTCGCATAACTGAGAGGTTTTACTCCCAAGTATGCGGGTTACAAGGCTACAGAGCAGCTCGAGCCATTAGACCAAATCGCCACCCTCTGGGCCCCATGAAGGGCCGAGAGAAGGGGCCCCCATAGCACGCCCCATGTGAGCGGAGACTGAGAGGGCGAAAAGCGCCCAAATACTCAGACCTCGACCCGGCCACCAGCTACTCTGCGAGAAAAACCACGCGCAGCGTAAGGACAGGAAGAGTTGAGTCATCAACTGTTACATAATGCAGCCAGCCCACCCAATCCCACTCACTTGAGCCCCAAGGAGCAAGCGAGTGCGAGGAGCGGACAAAAAAAACAGGAGAATCTTGCGAGGTCGACATAAGCCCACTCCGGTTCAACATCTCTCTAGAACGAAGCTACCCCGGGCGGGGGAGAAAGCTTCAGTATAGTACAGCAGCCCCAAGTGTATCAAGTAGCTCCACCAGAATGGAAAAGGCCAACCAGAAGAATGACCCTATTCGGTGGGGGAACATCCAAAGTCTTACTATGCCTATTCATCGTGAAATGAAAAAAAGCATCCGAAAAAACTAATCGAGGTCGCCCTGAGACGTGACAACCTCAAACGACGAATGACCAGTAAACGTTTCTTGAAAAAGGGTGCTGACAAGACTTCTCAGCAGAAAAAAATGTGGGAGAGAGTACCCGATCAACATAACCAGCTCCCAAACATTTACTCAAGGCCATACCTAAAACAACTGGATGACGGCAGCCAGGAGAGTACGGAATCTAACAGATTTCCGCAAACTCTAAAGTTCTAAGTGAAATTCATCGCAGAGTTGTGTAAAAGGGCAGTGGCACCCGATTGCCATGCCCCCAAACAGCATTCCCCTATCAACGAAGGACTAAGGGGGACGCAACTTGGCGAATGGGGAAATCCAAGTAGGCATGACAAGAGGAAAAACCCTAAGTGGTTTGATAAGATCAAGCTGACTTAGAGCCCAAATACATATCTGATAAGTGCAAAATTAGGCTTGCTCAAGGAGAAAGAGTAATCCCGTTTGGCCCGTAGGCAAACGCATCATATCCTACGCAGGCTGGAACATTCCCCCCGCCCCCCCCAACAGACTAAGAATACTGTGTGAAACGAAACCAGCCCAAGGGCACCCAAAAGATTCTCTCACTTTATAAAAAGGCTGAGAGGATTGTATAAATCCAGTCTGCACACGATGTCCACAGACCAAGAGTGGAACTATTACTATATATATAACATTGAAAGGTATACTATGATAAAAATAATAGTCTCATCCACCATGTACAGAAGAAAACTATGCATCTGCCGGGAAGACTAATAGCAATCCGAACATAGAGGTTAAATAATATAATAGTATTCAGTATAATACACCCGACATGCTCAGAGCAAACCAATCCAGACATAGATAGAATGGAGTGATACCCCCTTTAACAAATATATTAATGGAAAGCACAAGTGATTAAAAATAATAAGTCCATGTCATTTGAAAATGCAAAGATATTAATAAACCAATCAATCCATCCACCATGCAGAGAGTTGAGAGGTATGCACCTGTCCTTCAAAATAAAGGCAAACAACCCGCCGCGGTCGGCCGGTTTTGATAAGTGTCCTATAATGGGAGCTGAGTCCCTGCTATAGCGTGAGAATAAAAAGACCCCCGCGGGGATCGCGCACCAGCCGAACGAGGATAGAGGCTCGGCGGATAGGTGCCACCACACGCTTAGTAGAGATAAAAACGCCCGAA
This sequence comes from Ophioderma brevispina, assembly GCA_023653785.1. Taxonomy (NCBI): domain Eukaryota; kingdom Metazoa; phylum Echinodermata; class Ophiuroidea; order Amphilepidida; family Ophiodermatidae; genus Ophioderma; species Ophioderma brevispina. The sequence continues at coordinate 57,577 of JAMKCH010029504.1, forward strand.
CGCATCCTGACACACTTCAGAATAGAAATATAGCCGGCGGCGGTAGACTTGGCCGATTCTTCCGACATAGAACTTAAGCCAAAAAAGACGAAATTATATCGTCTAAAATTTCATCGTCTAGGTTATCCATCGCCAAGATGGCGAGGGGATACCCAAACCTCTGATCGAAAAGCGCTCAGAACGATGGAATATGGCCATAAATTCGGCGGAGGAATCCGACAAAACATTTAGCGCTACTGACGAAAATAGTAATCGCCAATCGTATCTAACGGTCTCATCGCCCCAAAAAGGGTGAGACCCAAGTGAATATCCGAACTTCGAGTCAACCACCGACTCCCGAAGTAATGAATACAAGCGTAAAAAACGTGAAGGAACCGGCAGAACCCCAGAAGAACAGTCCGATACCGAAAAATACTCGACTAATATCGTCGTGTGGGGAAACGCCGGCGAAAGACAACGGCATTTATTGCTAAAAGGAATTGAATCCAAAGCAGAAATAGAAATGTCCTACCAAAAGGACATCCCCGAAACAAAGGAATCAGCCGAGTAGTAGCAGGATAGACCCGTACGCACGCCCCGCGAGAAGGGGATCGGGGGGGAGAGACATCAATCCAAAACCCACGGTGGCACAACCCTAGGGCTGGCTCAAAAGCATCGGTGGGGTTGTGTTTTTATTAAAAAAACCGCATCCAAAACTCGAGACCCACGGAGGGGGTTTGAGCCTCGGAAGACAAAACCGTTGCGACTATCTAAGAGCTGCAAACGCCGTCTAATAAAGAATAGCCGCCCCCCGAAGACCCCGAACACGAACCGGATTGATGGCCTCGAAGTCATAGTCCCTACCCGGAGAGACGAGAGACAACTAATGGAAGTTGAATCCAAAAAGGGTAGGCATTATAAAAGGATTATGAGCCACCCATGAATAAGGGAGCGCCTACCAACCAGAAGAAGGCGGAAAGCTATTTCCCCGATGCGTCCCGGTGTGTTTTGTTGTTGGTAGGCAATACCCCGACGATTGTGTCACCTGAGGAACGCTTGGACGATCGCAAGCGCCGCCCCAAGGCAGCAGAGACGAAACCCAGAGGGGGGTGCACCCCAGTCACGGCGAATGGGTTGTTCCGTTCCCCGCAAACGACATCATCACACCCCCCACAGGATGTACTAGCCGTAAACAAAGCGACACGCTTCTTTTAACACAGGGCCAGTATCCATCGGGTTAGTGAAACGATTGCTCCCATCGCCACGAATCGGAAGGATTGAGGCGATTGATTAGGGCCGAAGATACACCACAGTGACTCAGCAACCTAACCCGCAAAGAACAGGAATATACGGGTAGTAGCTAAAAGCACGTGGATGTAATGGCCTATATGTATGCGACGTATTATATGAAAAAGGCAACAGTACATGAACGGCACAAGTACACCGTAATAAAAATAAAAAACGCATACCACGGTGTGCCGTAAAGTCGTCACACCGCAACTTCCGCCTACACCCGCGCCGCGAACAGGCGACAAACGAGGGTGTTATACGCAGAATAAATAAGACAATCTTCCACAAATTGTCACCTTACCGCATACTACAGCGCCGCCATTGACCGTGTCAACGGATGATGGAGTTGGACTGGTAAGGTAAGCAGGAGTCAGTATACCGTGATGACATATGATCAGAGACCGGGGACCACGAATCAAACCCGGGTTTAAGATGATCGCAATCCAGGGTTGAACCCTGAGACACGTAGCATACTACGACGCTAGGCAACACAGCGGAGAGGCAGGACCAACTAGTTGGCCAAAAACGCCCCCCAGCCGCACCAACGGTTTACTAAACGGCATGGCATGCCGTGCGCACCCCCCCCCCCCTTTTCCCGGCCAAGCCAATCAAAGCGGATAGGCTTCACGGCATGCCAAGTGCGCGGTTATATGCGCGGCAGAAATGCCGCGACTGGATCCCCATCAGGCGGCGAGCCTACAGAGCCAGTGCCCCGTTCACATAGCCCGTTGATCCCTAAAGAATAGGTATTCAAACTCCCCTCGTGAAGGCATTGTCTCGCGTATTGATTCGTAAATCCTGAGATGAATGGTCTATTGTCTCGCTAATCCCCCTGAGAGGGGATTTAGCAAGGGACCGACATCACCCAAAATGGAAAACGAAATATCAAAAATGCTCAGCCTAAATCCCGCTGGAGGACCTGAGGCCATCAGGTGGAGGGAACCAGCGCAGTAAAGGCCAAACAAATCACCCCGTGTAAAGAACGGCAAGGCGTAGGCTAACACGCCGGAAATCTCCGAACCCCTCCCCCCCGTGAGTTAAAACGGTCCGTTGTAACTTTAATTTCTACTGAGAAATTAGCAACGGCTCATCAACACGAGGGTTCGTTCGAGAGGACTCATCCACCGCTAAATCCCCGAAGGATTGGGGCCACCGGGGGTGACCAGCGAAGCCGGGGCCGGCCCCCGACTAATAGCGCCAGCCCGCCCTCGCTGTTTGAAAATGCCAAACACTCCTGCAGCCAGAACTCCCCGTGGGAGCGGACGGCGTAATGAGTGGAGGCAAGCGTAATTGAGCCAGGACTAATCGCCCGTACTAAACAGGCGAAGCGTTCGGCCCAATATGCTGAAGAAAAACACCGGCCACAGCAGACCATTGATTCCCATGAATGGCGGATCACAATCGCTTGATGACCTATGGGTATTGTCTTGAAATATCGACCTGGCAGATCCCTCAGTGAATGGTCTAATCCGGGATTAAAGACCATGGACCAGCAACGAGGAGATTCGCCCGGGTTTCAAAGCGCCGTCTTAGCCGAATCAACCCTGTGTGTGAGAGATGAAGGGAAAAGGCATCGAGACCAGCGCAGTAAAAGCCCGTAAATCGCCTCATAGATATAGAGAACGAAGGACCGGAGCGTCGCCGGCGTGGGTTCGCTGAAGCACAGGCGTGCTTGCAGCGGGGAAACCGCCACCGGTAGACGCTGGCCCCGGGGGCCAGCGTCGCCGTTAGCGGGACCATTAGAAGGACAAAACCACCCTTAGGTGACGCGTGGACACATTAGCGGTGAATCCGTAATCGGTCCTCCCCTAGGGTACGAAACGGTGACAACCACTGCATAGTATTAGTATCCAGCCAGCTCTACGCACCCCTGGGCCACGGGCGACTGACACGAAACCGGGCGGCGTGTGTGTGAACCCTCTAACGGCTGGGTGAACCCCGCTTACAGCAGCGGAGGACTTCCGTGTAACGGCGATGGGTACTATAACGGCGGTATTGTGATCGGTGGGGACCGAAGAAGGCGCTAACCACGCGCCCCAGTATCATATCCGTCAAACGCACCCCTGAGGCGAGGGCGACTGATAAGACACCAGACCCAAAGCGTGTGTAACGGCGGGTGAACCTTCGCTTACATCAGCGGAGGAGGCGCCCGACTCATTTTTACCGGTCAAAATCCTACCCGTCCAGTTATACCGAAGGGGGGCCCCCGCGCACGAAAACCCATGGATATACACCGGTCCAACTCCAGAGCGAATCAGGTGCAGTACCAGAGACCGATACGCACGGCGCCCTATTCGCCCGGGAGTAGGACCAGCGGGCATCAGCCTGGGTGTGGGTCCCGTGATGGTGACTCGGTCGAACAAGTCACGTACAGCCCCGGCCTATAAAGGGAAACAAAACCCGGCCTGAGGACGCACCAAGGCGGGGATACCCGCAATACAAATTTATACGTTTAGATAGAAATTTAGATAAAGCATTTCCCAAACAATCCTATACAAATCCTTAATCACAAAGGCAATAACCTCGTGACATAAAGGGCGCAAGGAAAGCAGTAAGGAAAACTAGGTAGTAAACCACAAGCGTGTACGCTCATTGTGTGAATTAATGGGTCGTGCATAAATTATAAATGTAACAAACCGGTGACGCATCTTGAATCGAAACCAAGGCGTGTCGGTCCATTTCCAAATTACAATTCTCACCCCACATTGTAATCACATATATAAACGTTTAAAAATATAATAAATATACCTAACACTTATACGATAGTAGTGGGAAATAAGACTATCGAGATGAACGTGGCTGCAGTGCCACGCCCCTACGCTAGGCACGTCGATGGGCCCGTGAATTACTGCGCTGTTGTATGTGTGACCAAGCTGCGAAAGTCAAGGTATAAAGTCCTTCAAATACCGACCTCTATCGGAAAAACGAAAACTGGACAAAAACTACAGCCCCAGGGACGTAAAAATGGACATTTATCACAGATTCACGAAGGTTCAGGATACACTAGTAGGGAAATCTGGACCAAAAAATTCGACATACTTACGGCGAGCTTAAGACTTAACGTTACCGCACTGGTCGAACCCCCAAGAACTGAAAAGAGGAAGAGGATTGTGGGTATGACGTAACTTGGGGGGGGGTGTGTATACAGGAGTGATCGAAATGAATATATATTATGTGGGAATATATATTTATGGAGGTTATGCATCTGCCTAAAGACCAATGCAATTTGTACATCAACATCGGATTGAAGGTACGCAGATTCCTGTATGAGTATGAAGGAATGACCTTTAATTGCGTCAATGAAAGAACCTTTAATTGGGAAAATGAAGGAATGACCCTTTAATTGGGGAAAATTGAAGGAACTGAACCGTAATTGGGAAATGAAGGAATGACCCTTTAGTTGGGAAAATGAAGATGACCCTTAATTGGGAGAAAAGACGGAATAGGAATGACCTTTAATTGGGAAAAGGAAGGATGACCCTTTAATGGGGAAAATGATGGAATGACCCTTTATTGGGAAAATGAAGGAATGACAATTTGAATGGAAATGAAGGAATGACCCTTTAATGGGAAAATGAAGGAAGGAACCCTGTGATTGGGAATGGAAATGAAGGAATGACCTTGAATTGGTAAATGACGGGAAGACCCTCTCTGTATGAAGGACTTTACCCTTTAATTGGTAAATGAAGGAGGACCCTCTAATTAGACGGAATTAAACTTTAATTGGTAAATGAAGGAATGCCACTTTAAGTGGAAAATGAGGAATTAACCTTTAAGTGGTAATGAAGGAATGACCCTTTAAGTGGAAAATGAAGGAATGACCCTTTACTGGGAAAATAGGAAATGACACCTTTAATTGGTAAATGAAGGAATGGCACCTTTAGCTGGAAAAAATGGAGGAAGGACCTTAATTGGAAAATGAACGAACCCCTTTAATTGGTAAAGGAAGGGGGAAAACCCTGAAGGTACAAATGAAGGCATGACCCTTTAATTGCGTCAAGACTGGCACTGTCTGGTGTCTGGCTGAATCCCTTAAGACAAACCAACCCACTATGGGACAAAATTTCTTGTAGAAAAATCCCCCCCCCCCCGTCGCCGTTATATAACGTAACCAATGTAGTGACAAAACTAGTATTGTTTTGTCAACAGAAAAACTTTCCAATTCCATTACTACAATTCCATGATCTTGTTGTTCCCACGGGGGCCAGCAAAATCATGAGGCATCAAAGTTTGTGTATAAAACAAGAGCACCAATGGTGCTGTAGCTCAGGCGTCATTAGTATGGGCCCCCCCTTTAGCAATTGATTTGTGCACAAGAAGGAATTTTAACAATTTTGAAAGATGCCCATTTTATTGGCCCATGTGATGTTTTGACCCAACCTGTGAACACTCATATAGGCCTTGGGTCCGCAGTTTCTAACCAATTTCAGTGATTATAACAATTATTTGTGGCACAGAAGGCATTTACAGATTTTCCAAGAATGCCCCTTTAATTGGCCCCCACGACCTTTGACTCCAAGCTGTGAACCACCCACATTGACCTTGGGTCAGCATTCCTCTGATCGCTGGTGATTATAGAAATTGCTTTGTGGCACAAGAAGGAATTTCTAGATTTTCAAAGAATGCCCCTTTAATCGCCCAATGACCTTTTAACCCAAACTATGAACACCCCATATGGGCCTTAAGTCAGTGGTTCTTCTGACCATCAATTGGTGATAGCACAAATGTGATGTGAATCAAGCAAAATGAGTCGAAGTCACAAAGTATTGATTATGAGATATATCCAAACAAAGGAGACTGTATTTTGTGTCCATTGTTTTTTTCCACCCTTCAACCTATTATATCTTTGGAATTAATTGGGCAATTTCAATGGGGATTCAGCAAAATGATTAGTCTTTTTTTATTCTGAATGCATCAGATCTGAAAAAGTAAAAACAATTTGACCGACTTTTAGACTATTTTGCTTATCGCATCACAAATGATTTTGTGGCAAAGGGAATTTTATAATTTTCAACCGAAATCCCTTTTATTGCCATGTGACCTTTGACCACAAATCTGTGAATACACATACAGGCCTTGGGACCGTGGTCCTTCTTAGCACATTTAGTGATTATAAGCAATTGATTTGTGGGCACCGAAGGATTAATAGATTTTCAAAGAATGGCCCCTTTAATCAGCCATGTGATTTTGGACCCAAATCGTTAACACCCCATATGGGACTTGAGTCAGGTTCTTCTGAGCACATTGGTGATTATAAAGCATTGATTTGTGGCAGCAGAATGAATTTATGCCCCTTTAAGTGGCCCATGTGATCTTTTGACCCAAATCTGCGAACACCCCATATGGGCTTGAAGTCAGCGGTTCTTCTGACCAAGTCTAGTGATTATAAAACAATTGATTAATGTGGCACAAGAGGATTTATTGATTTTCAAAGAAGGCCCCCTTTAATCGGCCCATGTGACCTTTGACCCAAATCGTGAACACCCCATATGAGCTTGGGTCAGCGGTTCTTCTAACCAGATCTAGTGATAATAGCACTTGATTTGTGGCACCATAAGGAATTTACAGATTTTCAAGAATGCCCCTTTAATTGGCCCCACGTGACCTTTGAACCCAAGCTGTGAACACCCCATATGGACTTTTGGGTCACGGTTCTTCTGACCAATTGTAGTGATTATAACAATTGATTGGGGCACAAGAATTTATCGATTTTCAGTGAATGCCCCTTTAATTTGCCCACATGACCTTTGACCCAAATTTGTGAACACCCCATATGGACCTTTGGGGTCAGAGTTTCTTCTAACCAAGTCTAGTGATTATAACAATTTGAATTTGTGGCACAAGAAGGAATTGTATAGATTTTCAAAGAATCCCCTTTAATCGGCCCACTGACCTTTGCCAAATGCTGTGAAACACCCCACATGGGCCTTGGGTCAATGATTATTCTGACCGATTTTCGCTCCAATCGGCCCAGCGTTTGGCAACAGATGCTATGGCAAGTGTTAACAGACAAGGTAGATAGATAGATTCAACACATTGCCATAACATAGCTCTGCACTACTACGTTGCTGAGGCTAAAAATTGTATGATGATGTAGCGTGAATGATGCCTGGACCACTGCCTGGACCTACCCATGCGTGCACTGAATGAGTCTGAGTCATGCATGGGCGGGTCTACTAATATGAGCATGCTCAGAGAATGCTTGAAAGTCACTGTCTCCAATTATGTTTGAATATTCATAACACATGTAATTTTATTGATAGAAGATGAACATGTGTACTGAGCTGGCATGGCTCACGGCTATACTGTGGCGTGTTTGAGGCTTCTTGCCTAAGCCATTGCGCGCTCAAGCAGACCAACAATAGAATTCAATTCATAGTATTAAGATCGGTCATCTGTTTTTAGAGATGTTTTGTAGGTAATCTCAGTACTAGTGCATCTTAAATTTAATCCACGAGTTATAAATAAACAGCATCTTCCACACTTGATTGTTTCAGTCTGGAAGGCGATCATAGCCCTACATGTAAAGCCCTAAAAGTTCTATGACGGAACAATAGGTTACGATACAATATCGTAATCTGACGTTAAGCTTACTTGTGGCAGTCAAGCAGATCACCAATAGAATTTAGTTGCGATCACCTATATTCTTTGTCCAGGTTATAATGTGATGGCTACTTATTACTTGCGACTACGAATTACTCTGCTTGAACTCTTGAATATTGAAGTGCAAAGAGCCGCGAGTCAAAATGACTGGGACTACGGGAATTTAAATATTGGGAAAGGAAAGCCGCTTCGGTCTGACCTTATTGGGAAAGGAACGTCGATTTCGGCTGACACTTTAAGATGATAGTTCAAAAGCCGCGGGTCAAGATGACTCTTGTCAATTTTCTCGCGGGTCAGGATGAAAAGTCAAGTGTCACAGACCCGGGACTCCGGGTCCCTGAAATCCCTAGTCATGTGAAAAAAGTCTTACGAAAGTACGAGTGGTATTTGTAAACACAGAGCTGATACCTTGTTGTGACGTAAATCCTGTAAATAGTCTCATATTCCGCGTCGTTGTTTTAATCGTGCCGCTGGCAGACGTTAGGGGGACCTCCACTCAATTCCTGTTCGCTCAAAACTTTCGTAACGCTCTAAATGCCCTACATGATCCTACTTTCTGGCTGGTTTCAAGAAATTCGTGGAGATGAAGAATACTGAAAATACTGTTTACACAAGAAGCGCATAGCAATCGAGAATCGTTTCATATAACTTACATTAGCAATTGAACCCACAGACGTAACGCAGCTTCTCAATAATGTAGCAAGGGGGTTGTTGTGCGAACTACATGTATAATTACGTATTATTGCTATGAGAGGTTCCCGGTGGCACGGAAAACGAAATTTGTTAGACG
>JAMKCH010029505.1:0-16885 GCA_023653785.1 Ophioderma brevispina
CTAATCAAATTTGTTAATTCTTCACAAAATTCCAACAGATTTTGCTAAATTTAAGGTAATATGGACAATTATCACAACATTTGGAAAATTTGAAAAAGTTACCCATTGTTGTACCAAAACTGACTTAAAGACTGACTTAAAGACTGACTTAAAGGCTTAAAAAGTAAGGGCAAATAAATAAATAGGTTTTTTTTTTCTGGTAGGTTGTGTGCATTTCACAATAGAAAATATACTGCATTTTTTCTGTTTATTTGCAAAATTTAGCAAATGCTAACTTCCTTATGTAAAATACCCAATAATAAAATATTTTAATAATCAAGTTTTGTGAAGGTGATTTAATATCAACATTTGGATGGTCTACATTTCAATATTTGTTGGATCAATTACAGTGACCAATAACACTTATAATATTAAAAAGAGTATCTTGCATTTGTTTGGGGGGACACTGGAAACCAACCTTTATAGCATAATTATGATTCCAAGGATCTATAAGACTTATTTGCCCAATTTTTATACCATCTATAGTTAGGTCTCTTCATTTTGCAAACTTTTAAAGAATAACATAACTGCAAAAGTGGAAATTTTGGGGAAAAAATTTCACAAATTTGTACTAGAAGACTGATTTTGCTATTTGCTGCATGTGCACATAAAGATTTCTGTACTGAGTCTCTACCCTAAAGTGGTACATTTAAAAGTCCTTGCATATATTAAAAATACTCTTAATTTATTGATAAATCAATGCAATGTTGAAAATGGATATGGGCAAATGCTGCTAATTAACTATTTAAAGCCTCCGAATTTGCTTCCAATTTCCCCATCGCTAAGGAAACCGATTTATTTAAAAAAGTGATAATAGTTTGAACATGGTTTGAATGGTTGATCTATGTCAATGTCACTACTGTGGGGGTTTTTTGTACTGTATTTGATTTTTCTTCAAGTGTTACTTTCTACATGATATCGTAGAAGTGAAAAAGATTTCAAGACTCCTGGGATGGGACCGCTGCGATGTTGAAGCAAAAGTGATAATGTTAAAGGTTATTGGGTATTGATTAGTGAGAGTAATTTAAACTAGTCTTTAAATGGCAATGAGTTACATTTTATGATTGGTTATTGAAATCAATTCAAATTGTTTTTGTTTTTTTTAATCATTTCAAATACATCTATTTTTCAGGTTTGCAATCTATTAAATTGAATTGATTTAGGAGAATAAAGGTATGATTTTGGGAACCGGTACTCTCTTTACGCGAATTGTAACCAAGGCGAACCATTTTTTTAAGTGGAAGAATGAGGCTGGAGGCCGAGTCTTCCCGCAAAAATAATGGAATGTGGAGCCGGGTTCATTTCTGTAAAGAGAGTACCGGTTCCCAAATATAACCTTTATTTCTCATTCTTAAACAGCTTTATCATGTAAGGTCATTTTAAACCAATTTCGCGATGCTTTGAGCTTAAATAGCAACAAGAAAAGACTGACACCACCCGTGACAACAATCGACAACCCCCCCCCATTGAACGCAACGATCATACGCAAAGAGACTCAAACGTTGGCAGGCCGCGTGAAGAGTCGCAAAATGCGGTTGACGCGAGGCTTCAACCTAAAAATATACATCAATACGCAGCGCGTACTACCTGAGTCAATTAAACGAATGAAAAAACGGCATCACCAATGAAATTGCTTACATTTTTACAGTGTTTAAGAAATACTTTTTAAATAGCTGGATATTGTTTTGTTTGAGTGCATTATCAAAATCAGAGGACATGTTAATTTACTAATTAAGGAACACCGCATTTGCAACTGTACCAACCAGACAGGACAGACATATACCAGTTGTCTTATTTTCCCTCCTGAATGGTCACATGATATAAGAACAACTATAGTCTGTTTTTTTCTTCCTGTCAGTAAACGCATATGTCGATGTTAAGAACTCATTTCGAGGGATGTGTTGAGATGAAAACTAAAAAGCCATATTAACAGCTGAAATGCCTCACCTTTGTTCAACAGATAAGATGCTTACCCCATTTTACATGAACTTTTTGTACAATATGAAAGCGTCATACCAGATTCAAGTTGAATAGATTGTCGTATAGGGACCGGGCGATACAGCAATTTATCCTGATTTTTTACCAGGTGGTCTTGTTTATGATATTTGTATAGGGACATCCATTGGGCCTCTGAAAAGCAAAGTCTTAAGTTTCGCGAGCGGTGGAGCGTGACGTCGAGGTAATGACCTCCTAAATTTGCATGTTCTCAAACAATAGCTATCTTAGCGCTACTGATCACGTTTATTAAAGAGTAAACATACCCAATTGGGTATCAATTCAAAGAAAATAAATTATCTATTCGATGATACCAAATTGCGCTCATGATATTGAAGCACTAGCTAGTTATAGGCCAAAAAATGGTGATTTTGCCGCACTTTTTTGCTATTTTTTGCCTTACTGGCTGAATATTGAATGAAAATTTATCCATGAAGCATCAATATTTTTCCTTCATATTTTTCCAATTTGGAACCCTAATATATTGACATATACCTGAGAAAAAAAGTGTTTCCCTTCTGTAGTTTTTGCGTAATGGTATTTTAGTTGACCAACTAATTTCCGTATTGAACCGATTTTTGATACTTTTAGGTGTTTCTCTGACAACAATAGTTGCTCATTATATGCACCCTCCGAAAACATTGTAAATTTCATTCAGGTGAATATGGATAAATGGTTTTAAATGAATACAAAATGGTTTCGGGCAACCATCAGAACCTTTCGGAGGTTTGTAGGACCTTAAACGAGTTCTAAAATTTTGAAGAAAGATCTATGACGTAAACTTTCTCTTGAACCTCCAAGAAAACAACTCTTTGGAGAACCATTACCGGTTCTAAAGGTGTCTGAGACATTCTGGTTTCATCAACCAGTAAGAGTATTTTTGGGGCAAAAGGTTTTTGTGCCTACCATTCACAACTTGATTGATATTAAGCAGACCTTGTCAGGGCTAGGATGTACAGTGCGATTTCCTTGCGAAACATACTCACCTACTGGCCATTCCCGAGCAAGAAACCGCAGGAATTACAGAGTCGTGAAGGACGATGATAACAAAAACGGTGGAAATCTGAAGGCATCTTTTGCCCTGCACCACTAACCCTGTTTGAAAATCTCTTCATTGTCTCGTGGGGACACCCTTTCTAGATCCTGATGCTCAGAGACGCATCATAGCGTCGCACATGGTGCAGTTATGAATCGGGCCACCCAAGGAGCATGCTCGTTCCAGTGTGAAACTAATGTTGAAAACTGTCTATTATGCAACATCAAAATCAGGTAAAGTTGACACTGCTCTATTACTTTTTGAAGACAAATGAGAGGAAATGGTGTGAGGAATTCATCGATGCCACGAAAGAAAAAAATAAACTCATGATTCAGTCAACCTTGATGAGCTTGCGGAATAGGAACACTTTAGGATGAGAAAGAAAGGCCATCAACAAGATGATGTCACAGTGATGTGTATCTGAAAGATGCTATGTTTTTTAGTCCAGAACAATATCCCCATTGCCTCCAATTTTGGGGGGTGGGGATTAATGAGTAGGGGCTACAACGAACATGATACTTTGTAGATTAAGGAAATATCATATGCGACAGGATTGATGCGCCTTCAATCTAGAAAGAAAAAGGGTATCCAGGGAAGACCACGAGGGAGCGTTGGTGTAGGGCAAAAGAGGCCCTTCAGATTTCCCACCAAGTGTTAGTTATCAGCATCCTTCAAAGGGTGCAACGAGAGATTTCACATATCAGGAAGCCCTAAAAAAGAAAGTAATGATTTTTTTCTGATGCTTAAAGCTATCAACAAAACAATTCCCCATCTGAATGATTAAAATGAAGAAAGGTTTCTTTGTAGCAAAAAATGTGAAAGTACTAATTGTATAGGAGCAAATACGAAAATCAGCCTAAGTTGAAATATAGGCCACAAATTAAAATCACCTTCTTTCTCCATTTTAAGACATTTCTGTAGCCAAATACAAGGTCAGAAATCAATTGAGTGTTATCCTAGGAAATTACTATTATGACACAATATTTTGTTACCTCAAAATCTTCTCGTTGCAGCTTTTCAAGACAAAATTTCGCAGTTTCTTGGAATGGAATGGCAAGCGGATGAGTTATTTTAAACACTTAGCAACACACTTTATATCTAGACCCCTGAACGAGGTCTGCCATATATCTCACAAAGTTGTGAACGAGAGTTTTCCAAGACTTGAGTTGTGACCATCATGAAGTGGACACGTGCACCCTGTTCTATGTGAAACTCATTTAGTGGGTTATTGAAAGAATCCCTTCTAGAAGTTTGGGGAAGAAGGGTTTGAAGTGTTTTTTATATAGTTTAAAGGGGGCTGAATCAGAATTTGGGTTTAAAACCTCTGGAAATGTGGGGAACTTTGTAAAATACGGGAAAGTAAAATTAGTACAGGGGTAAATTTGAATTCAGGTCAAATTGTTGTTTAAATGCACACCAATGTATTGTCTCATTATAGGAATAAAAAAAAAGGTATAGATTGTATAGGGTCCGTCTTGAGTTACTCGGCAACTAGCCCTGATTAACAGTTCAAGTCATCCTGGGGCAAAAAGAATCCAGTGCTCAGATTTTGTTGAAACCGGTGTCCAAAATTATTGTCCTGGTCATACTGAGCAGAAAATTAATTTCAAATCTTTGGGTGGCAGCTCTGTCTACAATTTGAGGCCAAGGTCTGTCAGCAGCTTAAGGTGGTGGGCCCTTTTGGGTCGCGAAATGACGCAATGTCGCACTAGTGGTGTCTGAGGGGGTGAAGGAATTGAAACACTGACTCTTGATCATGGGCCCATCGCAATTTGGTAGGATTAAAAGTTAGTGTGGGCCAGTGCCTACATTAGATGCCCATGATGGGTGAAAGGACACTGGGCCCCTATAATTGGGGGGGGGGCAAAAATGTGGTTGTTATTTGCTGTTCTTTTTCCCCTTTCCTTTTGTGGGGCCCGGAGAGCAATATTTAGATGGCCCTGTCCTTGCAGCTGCTGACACTGCTGGACTCTTGAATCCACCATTACCCTTGAACCCATTCTCGCTCAATGTAGGACGATCTAGTGAATGATGTGAATGATGCTAGATATGTAATTGCAAATTATTGCACCCAGGGATATGCGTCAAATCCTACTTAACCAATCATCAGATCCGTCCTGTTTCCCACATTGTAAAGCGATTCATGCAAAAGGTTCAGCGAGTTAACTATGTTACAATGATGTGAAGAAATGTAATTGCTAAAGCATATGGATCTTTGAAGCGGAGAAACATGGATGGAAGATGGCGGGAGGAGACAACAACCAGCAATGATCAATGTGGTTCCGTGAATAAACGTACACTCAAGATGTTCGTTAAGTGCCGATGATCTTCAAGTAAGGATGACTTAATTTATTCTGACGAAATTTTGATTCGGTGACGATGATGAAATTGGCCAGTAAATATAGATGATCCAGTTGCAGTTGGGCACTATGTTACCGATGCATGGGCATGTTAATACAGTAACATGACGTAGGCTAATGTAGTACCCATTGAATCCAGAGGGGTTTGAATCAGACCCACATGCAATGGGAATGTACTCATACTGTATAAAATATGACAGTACAACCGATTTCCTGGGGCAGGTAAGATACTTTAAAACGCCCCACATGAGGCCCACGGGCGAATGGCGTCCCTAAATGCCGGGTATTATATAGTAAATAAGCGATAGGTCAGGGTTGTTAGTGTCTAAAAATAGGAGTTTGTGGGAGTCTGTACAATAACGGTATTGCATGCTGCTGTATGGGTTACCACGGTGGCAACGACATAGGGAAAGTGTTACGAGTTTGTGCAGACCCTTAAATGTCACGCCCTCCAGCAAGTATCCTAAGACCCCAGTTGAAGCATAATTCAGGTCTTTTAAGGTCCTCTTTTGGGAAAATGTTGGCCTCTGAAACTAAATTGTAGTCGAATTTAGTTCCAAAAAACCTGAAAATTTTACTCAACTTTCATTTTTTAAAGGCACTTTGCGGACGAAATCAGTTTCCAAGTCCCCAAATTCGGAGTCGGGGCCGCAAATATGCCTAATAAAAAAGTGATTGCCCTTAATGGTTCTTGAATGAAACCGGAAGTTTTCAGACACCTTTAAAAGCCATTTTGGCCTTCATAGAACAGTTACTGGTTCATTCAAAGGGTGTTTAATTATTGTTGGTGGTTTCCAGAGAAAGAGAGGGGTTACTTCATAGCTTTATTCAAAACTTAGAACCATTGCAGACCCTTTTAGGGTTATACCGAGGTCAAAATGGTTCTGATGGGTGCCGAAGAAAAGAACCATTCAATTAAGACCATAAATCCATATGTACGAAGGACAGATTATTTACAACGTTTTTCGAAGGCTGCATATCGATCAATTATTTGTTGCCAGAGGCCACCAGCCTAAAAGTCGCCAAAAATTTGTCAAAAAAATATGGAAATTGAGGTGGTCAGCCTAAAAATACCGTTATGCAGAACTATAGAGGGAAAACATTTTCTTCTCCAGTGTATTGAGCATATATATAAGGTCAAAGTTGGGGAAAATAATGAAGGGAGGAAAAATATTGATAGTTTCATGGACAAATGTTCATTTATATTCAGCCGGCAAGGCAAAAAAATAGGCAAAAAAGTGAAAAAAATCATCACTTTTTGGCCCCATAATAGCTCACTGCTTCAACTTAATAGCGCAAATTTGATATAATCGAATAGGTAAGTTATTTTCTTTAAAATGATACCAATTTGTCATGTTAACTCTTTATATGTGATCAGTAGCCCTAAGAATAGCTATATTGGTGAAGAACCTGCAAATTAGAGGTCATTGACCTCTGTCGTCACGCTCCCACCGCTAGCGACCCTTAAGACTTTGCTTTTCAGATGGCCCAAGGGATGTCTTATAAAAATATCATAACAAGAACCCTGGTTAAAAAATCAGGATTAAATTGCTAGTGGTATCTCCCGGGTCTATAAAGTCTGAGCACGCTATCGAACTCCTTTGTTGGTGTCAATCAAAGAACGGATACCCCGGGTCATGAAAATCGAGGCTGGGTGAAGAGGAGGATTATGGCCCGTTAAATATTGTCGTTTGTTATGAGTGACCAAAACTTAAAATACTAAATGATTGACCCAAGCTGTCAAATATTATTTCTGGAACCAGACGAGATAAATGTAAACGTATCTAATATCCCTTAGTGACGTAAAACAAACTTTGGTGCGTAATAATTACTTATTCGTACATTTTCTTAGTTGAATGCTAGCCAGAGTTTGTCAAGTTTGGGGTTTGAATTTATGCAGTGCATTTGCCTTGTATATTTTCTTCGTGAGAAAAGGCACTTTTTTTAATTATGGCCTTAATCTTATCGGTATCGTGACATCAAATTCTATTGTACTGATTGGTAAAGCATAAAACCTCAGAACAAATGGAAACGTCGACACGCCCCGAAAACGTTTCATGAACTGGAAGGGGAATAAAAAATCCTACTAAAATATTTGACTGGTAAAAATTGGGTTCAGATTGACAGTATTGACTTCTGCCCACCACTTTTTGACTTAATGATTATTCTTGCTGGGAGAATAACTTTGCAATGAAGGATCATTCATAGAAAGTTTTTGATGCAGGGGTGGAGCCAAAAAACTGGACCAGTCATTATTTGCCCACCAACAAAATATTGTTGCAATAAATTTTCACGTTTGCTCTTGCGTCCCTTCAAAATGTCCATTTCCCCTGATTTTATGAAATTTATCCATGTAAATGTTCCTACTTTTCCTGATGAAATTTTCATGTTCCCCCTCTCGCTTACTAACATTTTTTAAGATTCCCCTTCATAATACCCTCCTTTAAAAGGTATGTCCTTCATTATGAATAGAGTAACATAAGATGAAGATGTCCATGAAGGATTCTGCACGTATGGAATAAGCTGTATTAATGGAAATTTTCCATTAACCATTCTGTGAACTGCTTACACAAATGATAACACAAAACGATGGACCTGTTATGTTAACCCACAGTGAGGGATAATTCCCTGCATTCCTTGGTGATATGTGTATGCAAGTTTATAGGAACTCATCTTCATCTTATATTTTGGGCAACGATCTGCTCTCACCAGTGTGGTATAGATTAAAGTCATGAAGGAGTGTTCCATAAGGTACACCCTTTCTGACATTATTTTTCGGACACCTTATGACTTCCGGAAACCTTAAAGGATTAAACATGGTTTATGCGGGTTTATTCCATAAGGTTTCCGAATCATAGACAGTGTCAGAAAGTCGATTATGTCAGAAAAGGGTGTCACCTTATGGAAACACCCGGTCATAGAGCAAGTCAACTCTGATCAGGGTAATGCCTGGATATTGAAGGACAACCTTCAATCCTATAAACCCAGTGGCGTACCGACCGGGTGGGGGGGTGGGGGGAAGTTGCCCCCTCTGGCTCGAAAAAGCGGGACAATATGGGCCAAAATGTGCATTTTTATCCCTCCTCTTCGGGGAATTTCATCCAATTTCAGGCGCAAATTCGGGCAAAATTAAAGTAAATTTGGTAATTTCGCGCGTTATGCGCGCATTTCAGCACGTTCAGACTTAATTGGAGGATATTTACGAATTTTGCCCCCTCTGGCGGGACCCCTTGGAAATTTCACCATCTGGGTTGCTGTCTCGGTACGCCAACTGAGAAACCCCATCATATTCTCTATGGTGCCTACTTGTCAGCATAATTTTGAGTCATTTAGAGATGAGCTGGGACCCAGGTCAAACAGGATCGTTTACCCCTCACTACAGAAAAGGTTTGACACCTTTGGTAGTTAGGATGGACCCTCTACATCAATGCTAGGTAGGTAGTACTATCAAATTGTGGTATCGCTTTTCAATAGGGGCCAATTTAAGTTTACACAAATTTTTTAAAATGCTCCAATCATATTGAAATGTATTCCATATTGTCCGTCTAGTCCATAAGATTCAAAAAATGTTATAGGTTGTACATCTATGACCAGTTGTTTTGGAGTTGATAAAAATAGTGTGAAATGTGACCTCAGTTGCGGCTTTGAGGCAAACTCATGAATTCTCTACTACATATGGAAATAACTAATCATGAGAATATGGCTACAGTCAGCCATGTGTACGTGACTATTGTCAGTCGATTATAAATTTATATTATTTAATCATAATGAGCAAATGACACACACTCCTAAAAGTGGAAATGTTCTTAAAGATGCAACGAGAGATTTCAAGTCATCCATATTTCTGTGATATGTAGTGATTTCATAATAGATTAGACACTATCTTGATAGATTGGCCTTCACCCAAAACCCCACCTGTAAAGTTTTACGCGCCATATTTTCAATGCTTTTCATGTGAGAGCATAAAACGTGATTTTGTAAGCCCCATAGAGTACTGTGTAAAATTAATATTGGTCGACCAATTGGGGTACATTTTCGCTCATTCCAAACCAAACCTCCTTTGGCCCTAAGATTTCACAAGATACCGTTTCCGAATGCGAAGTCAACGAGGGAACAAGTTTAACCCTACCAAGAAATGTTTTTGGCTCATTTCATTATTTATTTACGCCAGTATGGCACGGTGTTTTTTGCTTAGTCTCAGTTAAAGGTACCGTGCCATGGCGACGTTAGTTCTGTGCCGGACACACATAGCAACGGCCTATAGATCAGTAGTCATCGTTTTGCTTATGGTAGCAACAGGTTTGTGGCCAATCACAACCTTGCTTTTGTACAGCTTGGTTATTTGTCGCATGAACAAGCACCTGTCACCTTCGCCCGGAGAGGATCAAAAATTTTCTTTGCCCACCCACCTCTCGCAATATAGTGCTAGTCGAGAGTTGTTAATTTAGTATCTCGATGGGAGAATATTGTAGTGTGTCGAGTGTGATTTGGTAAAAAAATTAATAATTTCATTATTAAGCATTCTGTATTATATTAAGCTGAACATATTAAATAATATTATATTCTTATTTTTTGATTTGGAGCTCCACATTCAGATATTCTAATTTACAGTACTGATAACATTTAATTTTAATCGGTTAACTCTCTCAGGCCCTTCCCTTGTGATGGAGGGCTCATGTACCTCGTGTGAGTCCAAGCCTGGCTACAAATAACAATTTATTTTAATCATATAACCTCCTCACAGGAACTTCCCCTGTGGCAGATCACCGTGCTTACAAACCTTTTGTGAGTCCAAGCTGGCCACAAACAAATAAGTAATAATGTATCTTTAGCAATGTGTAAGGCTTCAGCTTTAGCTATTTCGCTTAATGCTTGGTAGCTCACCTGTGTCAATATGCGTAATTCACCCATGCGTTTATTCAATGCTTGCTTATCTTGCTTAATGCTAGGGTAGCTCGCCTTTATTAATATGCGTACTTCACACACGCTTTTTATTCATTGCTTGCTTATTTGGTTTTGCAATTTTGAGGTATCAGGTTCCCCTAAAATGCAGTGGGAAGCTCTTCCATTAGTACGTTTGGCTTTTGCTTCAATTATTTGCTTGCCTCAATTCCTTAGACGCTCCTTAAGACTCGTCTGCGTAAGTCCCAGCCGCGAGGCCTATGGATAGATTTTTACTTTGCTTTATACTTTGCTATATTATAGGCGCTATAGACTTTGCTGCTATTGCTGACGCCTTCAGACTTATGAAATGATGATAAATGATCATTACAGTACATGTACTAGAATTAAATGCGCAATAAATTTATTTGCATCCTTGATGGCTGACACATGGCAATTAAAAGGTGTGCTGCATGTTTATTTCTTGTGTAAGGGTAATAAATTAGAAAAATAGTAGCTTTTTCTTCTGATACCAAAATGTTGACCATTCAGTAATCTGGGCTTCTGGACAATGCTATTAGGGACCCCCCCCGGGCCATGGACCTTTAACAATGTACATTAGATTATGTCTGAATTCAATAAGCTGAATACGCCATCTTAATGTAATAGGATCAATAAGATGATGATTTACAATTTTCTGGTCATGCACGACAGTAAACTTAAACTGAGCATGCCTTTCTATGGTGGGGACAATTAATTAATGACAGCAGGCAAATTCAAAAACATAGTTTTGGTTTTCTTTTTACTTGTGTTTCAAATAAACTTTAGAAACATTCTCGGTAAGTGTTCAACCATTCAAATACAAATTGGAAAATTTGTTTCCTCCTGTCCTTAACCCATAATTCTGACAATGAATTAAAATGCCATCAAAATGATGAGAAAAGAGATTGCTGTCTCTTTCTGTGTGAAGTACTGTGCATATCACATAGTGCAATCAAAGCAATTGTCAACAAAAAAGCAAATTAACAAAAAACCATTCCTTTTTAATATAGGGGTTGTGAAACATCAAGTCATCCATCAATATAGAGGATACAGAACATCTAAATATATGTACAAACATAACCTGGTAAAAGTGAACACTTGAATCACAGACTACTGAAGAATTACATGTAGGCTACTTCATGTATACCTCATGTATCGGCGTACGCGCTTGGTCAATACGTGTCACATGACCATTATACACGAATCCGATGGGAAAGCCTCGAAAGGACACCCTCTACGTCGCCGCCATTACTGGGGGGCCATCCCGGCCACCAAACACACAGTACTCACACGCCGCATATTGCTTTAGGGTACCACCACCATTTGCACGCGCCATAGAACTTTGTATGTAAATGATGGTCAGAATAATGGATATAACTCGAGTTACCTCTCGTTTTGGAAAATACGGATTATATGAATACAACCATTAGAGATTTCCTACACATATCAAAATTGGGATAACATTTCCGTTTCAGATTTTTAGATATTTCCTGTATTGACAGATGCCGTATTTTCGGCGGGTTCACTTCGACTCTTAGCCTCGCATGCTCCTTGTGTGGTTATACGCCGATCACAACTTAGATTTCCATTAACATTTCGAGAGTTTTCTTTTCAAAATTGTCAGTATACATTCACTCCTATCTGTTCAATCAATTTTGGTCAACAAAATCACAGAATTTACTAAGAATATCTCACATTTTAATACACAAAAGAGGTACTACAGTTGTGATAACCTCGGGACCGATATAGGCTCTGTACACTCTAATGGGTGTGGTACCGCTTTAAGCGAGAATATTTTTTTTGACCCCACCTTAATGATGTGTCAAAAGGTATAGCTAATAAAAGTTAATTGAGTCGTCGAAAATTTTCACTTCGTTAGCATTTTTAGTTTTTTCGAGATATGGCTCTCAATAATACCGACCGATCCGCAAACCACTCACTTTTGCACCGATTTTTGAGTTTAGCGCGTCCTTTTCCTCTATTTTTGGACCCGACTTAAAGGCTATCAAAGTTCCGACGGCTCCTTTAAGTGGCCTTAACGAATCATCTTTTGTAGTTTTCCTTGCGCCTGGTGTTTAACACATTTAACTTGAATTTAAAAACCGTATGACATTTTAATAGGTGTAACAGATTAATTTAAAGTGATTTTCACCATGTTATGCATGTTTTGCAGCAAAACATCAAAAAGACGTTTCAAGTTTTTGCTCGTTAGCCACGTTTCAGGTGCATGCGACCCTTTTTACGTGCTAAAAATTCTCTAAAATCTGCTCAGAATGACCAAATCAACATAACAATTAAAAAGTATAAACGATTTCATAAACGTGGTCCAAATTTGATTCATCTAGTAAACCCCATTGTTGAGATTTGTCTTTTAACAGAAAGTCGGGCGTTTTCCGACTATATCAGCATATAGAAACTTGCGCGTAGCACACTGCTACCCCCCCCCCCCCGACTCACTTAAAGTGTATAAATCTAGGTTTAAAGAAATGAGAAAGTGTTATATAATTATTTTCCTTGAAATTCGTATAGGACCTGCTTATTATATTAATTTTAAAAGATTTCGAGGTAAAATATGAGAATAAAATCGATTTCAAAAAGCCTGTATGTAGCCTAACTAGCGATTTTGGGAGAATATCCGTTGCTACCTTGACAACCATTATGCTGCGGCGTGGTTTGAGCCCGATTTGAGTAAATAGTTGCTTTTGTTTGCCATTAAGCAAATACGAAGAGTAACCCCAATAATTTTGGGTTCTGATTAAACATTATAGTGTTTTAGACATAGAAAGATAGATAAAATTCAATCAAGCTGCGTTTATTTGCTGTGCCAACCCAAAACTGGTCTGTTTATTGGACTGAGACTACACATGGGGCTTGTGCTCGCTTTAAATGGTACAGGCACCACCATTTCCGCTCCATAGTACTTTGATTTGTGGAAAATGATGGTCATAATAATGTCTATAACTACGAGTTTACCTCTCTTTTGGAAGGGAAAATACGATTATATGAATACAACCAGTATAGATTTTCTATTCCCTTTTCCACATATCAAAAATTGGAGGATAACATTTCCCTTTAGATTTTTAAGATATTTTACTGATATTGACATATGCCGTATTTTCGCGGGTTCACTTCACTCTTAGCCTCGCATTCGCTTGTGTGTTTATATGCCGTTCACACTTAGATTTCATTACATTCTCGAGGTTTTTCCTTTTCAAATTGTCAGTATACATTCATCCTATCTGTTAAAATTCAATTTGGTCAACCAAATCACAGAATTACTAAAGAATATCTCCCAATTTATACCAAAAAGGTACACGTCCGTGATAAACCTCGGACCGATATAGGCTCCCCCCTGTACACTCTAATGGTGTGTGTACCCTTAACGAACAAATAATAAGCCCATATCAATAATAAGAATTTACACCCTACCTTTTTTTGCAATTGTTAACAATTTCACCGTTTATTTCAATGGATTTATGGAAGGATGATGTAAGGGACTAGGCCAAACTGAATTCCAGGGCAAGTGTCTACTGTTGTTTGTAAAAATTGAAGGTTATCTCGCCCACCTTGCGTGACTGAGAAAATTGACGCTTATGGTTAGATACGTTTTAAAAATTGGTATACATCCGCGTGAGAAAAATAATTTGTCGTAAAATTCAAACATCCAGACAAAATAAAGTAACAATAGAATGTTGATATATTCCATGTACAGGGAAACTTGAATAGTTCCCAAAGACCTATCGTAGTGCTGAAAAGCTACATCTTCCGATGCGGGTTGTTGGTGTGTTAAGAAAGGACACTTCCGTGCCCGTGTGATCGATTTCGGAGATCTGCAACAAAATTAGTCTCGTTTGGTCATGGAATGTGCTACGCCTGTACTATCAGTACACGTGAAAATGACCGGCGAGTTACAATGTGGTATTTAGACTGAAAGGGATACGATGATTGTTTTCATTTTGTC
This sequence comes from Ophioderma brevispina, assembly GCA_023653785.1. Classification (NCBI taxonomy): domain Eukaryota; kingdom Metazoa; phylum Echinodermata; class Ophiuroidea; order Amphilepidida; family Ophiodermatidae; genus Ophioderma; species Ophioderma brevispina. The sequence goes on from JAMKCH010029505.1 coordinate 14,315, forward strand.
CCATTAGCGAGTGAATTCGCACTCAGTTTCGGTTCCATTTTTGTAACTTTTTATCACCCCCCCCCGCTATTTGTGCACCAAGAAAATTGTACATTTTTTTCCTGATCCGCCCATGATGATATACAATGGATAACAGTGAAATAGTGTTGGTTTTTGGCCGTCAGAACTGATCAAAATTAGCTGCTTCTTTTTTAACCGTACAACCGTAAACGTGTGTAATAACTAGAAATCAAAAGTGCCCCCAGTCATTTGGCGATGGTGAGTGCGCCGCACAGCCGTAGGGGCGATAATAGTCTCCGTCGGATTCGTGTATAACAAATGTTTTATGCATGGCTGCCTGACGAACGCCAGAAGTGGTCAAAATCATACAATTTCAGACTGAATTTTAATTTTGCAGGGGGGATGACACGATCTACTCGATTTGGGCAATGGTGATTTCCCAAACGGTATTTGTGGAACTGCTACTGCATTTACGATGCAGTCTCGTCCCAGTTACATTAAAATATATCTCTTAAACTTTGTTTCAAAGATCTTAGTAATATCATGATAAATTAAGAAAAATTATTGGCTTCTAAATCCGTCGGGGTTAGTGGATTACCCCGCTGCAAAATATGGTAATTTGCCAATACCGGTTTATTTAGGTTTTAAATATTCGTGGTGACCAGGCTATTTTTTAGTCACGTCGTGTGTAACCGTTCAATATGAGTAAGAGCGCCCTCATACCATAAGTCTTTGAAAAAGACCTGCACCCGGAAGTTGATGCCTTTTTTGAATTTGCTGTTGCTGTTATGTTGGCATGTCCTACCCCCCCCCCCCCCCCCCCCCCCCGTAATGTTTAACTGTGGTAAGTAATCGTTACTAAAAAGTACGGCATACATGAAACCAGCCCTCGTGCATAAACAAGCGTTCATAACCAAAATACTATGAATAACCCATAAATCACCACTGAGGTACATGCGCACACACCACAAAATGTACAAGTGCACGCGCAAACAACACAACCCTGAAATACATGCCTAACTTTACAGCAGACTGAGAATCTGATCCTACACCTGCAAATGCTATAGCTGTGGGCATCCACATTTGGTGTGTCCCCACACTTTGTGTGGAATATACCTGGTGTGTGTGTGTGACTTTTTTTTGGTGGGGGGTTGTGTGTGGTGGGTTGTGTGTGTGGGGGGGTGTGTATGGGGATGTGTGATGGTGTGTGTGTGTGTGTGTGGGTGTGTGGTGTGTGGGGATGTGGGGGTTGGTGAGGGTGTTGGTGAGGTGTGTGTGTGTGTGTGTGTGCCCAAATTTGCAGATTTACCAACCACACAACATGCACATCACACACAATTGACACACCCTGCTGCCCCAAAAACTAATTCTAAGCCAACCTAACTCTTAATGGGCCCCAACCCTTAACCTGACAATAACCCTAACTCCATTCTTACCCTTATCCCAGATAAGTCCTCAGAATTCCTCAGTCATGACATCTTTAACAAATGTCACTCCACTGCAGTGAGGCTACATATACAGTACATGAATAAAAGATACAGATTTTTCGCGGAAATACACAAGTGTATGAGGTCCCATCGGTAACCAGATAAACTACCTAGAGGTTTTATTTTTAAAAATGATAAATTAAAGAAAATTCATTACTATTTATAGAAATGCAATTTCTGTTTTAGTATCCAAAAATATGTCCTCTCCATTGTATTTTGGGAGCTTTGCGATTCCTGGAGGCACGTCAATTCAATCCGTTCAAACTATTACCTCCATCAAATCAAACTAGTAGTTAAGTCCCTGCTGTGATAGGAAACCTAAAACAGTCTAACACCTCCTTTCAATATTTTGCTAGCAATGAACTTCGTTATTTTTCTTGTCATAAACAGATGCAGTCAAGAGCAAGCGAGGTACGGCAGCCACTTTTTTTTCCCCATTTACTCTCACTTCGGTGAGTCTGTTAAAGGCTGACTCAGAGATTTTAAAAGATATATTTTTTGTGCAGTAATTTAAAAAATAGTCATCTGAACTAAAGATAAGTCCAACTAAAAATGCTTAATCAAAAATTGCATACAGATGAATCAATTTTTTGTTTCAAGCAGTAAACATTTAAGCACTTTATGTACACAGTGCAATAGGATGCGTTGGGTATAACAAAAATTCCAGATCCAGAATTTTATAACAAAGTTGTGATTTTCTATTTGAAGACTTCGTTTTTAGCTTAGTTATTTCACAGAGTGACTAGTACATGGACAAGCATTGGTATATGCAAAAAACATGATTTTGTTTGGAAAAAATGAGTGCACCCTCATCGGGAAATATCCGAGTCGGCCTTTAACCGATCTGCGTACATTTCCTACAAAAATGCACGAAAAGCGTGTATAGCTCATGTCACACCGAATGAAGTGTCGATTGTTGAGCAGACGACAAACCTCTACAGACACCACATGGGTCATTGTAAACAGTGGTGGTTTATTTATTTCAAGTGATTTCAGCTTGTTAGCTGTCTTATTTAGTTGCTTGCTCAGTAAGAAGAATGCACTATATAAATGCCTGTATGATGTTATTATAGCATCATTTTGG
>JAMKCH010029506.1:0-25345 GCA_023653785.1 Ophioderma brevispina
GTAGTTTGGAGTGAAGTAAAATAATTGGATTTAATTTCACTCTGGGTTTCAAACCTTTGAGTTGTGACCGTGTGAACATGCTATTGAATGCAGTACCTAGAACGCAGTACTTGTGAAGTTACGAACCACTGGAATGATAGCACTATTTTAACTTGCAGTACCCATCCTTAGTTGTAACTCGCAGTTGCCTGCTAAGGTGCATGACAGGTACCCATGAATCCAACAGTATGGGGGAGTACCTCCTGCCAGCTCTCACCTCAGTACCTTCACAGTACTCCCCTACCAGCTGCTAGTAGGCAGCACCATTGGACCATAGAGGGGCGCAAACATTACATTGTTGTTTACGACTTTCTGATCTTTTCCAAGCTTATTAACATCTAATATTTGAGTTGAGGATCACCAAAAACCCCTATAATGACATTTTTGTGTAAAACCATATAACCTAATGTGACCCAAAATGTTAAATTGGACAAAATTACTACAAAATGTATCACACAAATCAAGCTCAATTGCATGGGAGTAACCCTGCAGGTACTCGCCCATGGTGTGACGAGTGGGTTTAAGCTACAGCGTATGTATCTAGGTGAATGTTTACCCCCACTTTTGCGGCCGCGATGTGGTACCCATGCTGGTGGGTACTCCCGCGTCTACTTAATAGTCACTTCAAAGGTCTCCATGAATGACAATATGGTTGTGTATGTGTGTGTCTGTGGGGAAGCATAATCAGCCGCTTATCATACCTAAATTTAGATTCTTGGGATGAGTGTTGGGTTAAAGGCTGGCATTTTATTCACCTTATCAATGCCCAGCCTACTATGTGGGTTAATCCCTGGTGGTTTTAGCCAGAAGTAGAATTGACACAATCAGTGTTCTTTACTCCCCAGTTCCTGGTCCAATTTGTTCCCTCTTACAATCACAACTGTAAGTAGGGCACACTACATCCTGGTATAATATGCAGATCTTTAGTTCAACGGTCAAAGTCAATTGTTTAACCTATTTAGGCTCTTAATCCCCTTGAATGCTATGATTATCTCTCTTAATCCTCCTTACTCCTTGTCACAGTTTTCATGTCCCACTTACACTTGGTCAAAAAATCACTGGCCCAATACTCTCTGGAGTATCCAGATTGACCTCTAATGTGCCCAAATACCCTTTGATCCTGTTAGCTGTATTTCCCTGCTGTAGTATCACACAAGTTTTAACTTATATTTATTTTCCTGCTTACAGGCAACAATAGTGCTGAAGGTCTTAGGATTTACAATATGCTCAGATCGAGAGATATAAAACACATTAAAATGCACACATTTAAATAACTATAATTTGAAAGAAAAAAACAAACATGATAAAAATACCAGTGACCACAAATATTTACCAAATGGAAGTTAACCGCAGGTATTTAGTTTTTGATTGATAAATGGGAGAGTGGAGTACTTGTAACAATTGGTATGCATTTTTGGAAGCTCAAATTTTTGCCCATATTTCAACAGAAAAAACAAAATTTTCCTTTTCTTTAGGCAGGATGCAATGATGTCTGTCAGATTGTCAACATTTTTATGTCATTTCTACAGGTGGGTCTTTATATGCTTACATGTTTCAGTTCAATACTTAAAGCTAAGTAACAACTGTCAGGGTGTGTGATAGGATCACTGGTTGCCATAAGCCAGAAGATGGTGACATCATGACCAGTCTTTCTAGGGTTTACCAGCCACAAGTATCAAAGTTGACAGCACAACGTTTGAACATTCCGTGGTATAGTAGATTGGTAATAAGAGGAAAAAATAGGTTAGTATTTGGGAAATCTGAAATTTGAACTTATTGATCTTGATTAACTATCCACATGCAAATTGTAAAATCCAAAAATTATGTCACCAGTTTTTGCTTGCTTTTGTTTTTGTGTCAATCTTCTAGTATTACTTTGTCTTGTACTATTTTTTAGTCTAAGATCCAATTGCAACCAATTTTTGACCATACATGCAACACAAGTTAACAAACCAGATCAAGTTTTAAAATAGATTGAAAATGTAAAATGGATCTTTTAGTACACACTTTTGTCTTGTCTGTGTCTTTTTGATGCAAAGTCTGATTGTAACTGAACTTGGGTCATAAATACAACATGGGAACCTCCATATGTTGTTGAGGTCAAAGGTCACATATCTCAGTCAAAAGTCATCTGAGGTAAAGTTGTAATATTAGATGAAAACATCAAATTTCTTTCGTTTGCAAAGTTGAAGTCCATTTTCAAACCAAAATTCAGGATACTATTGTGGATGGTCTTTTAAAGAGACATCAGATTTCCAGGAGAAGCGCCCCCAATTTTTCTCGAACCCTGATTTTTTACATATTGGAATGCTTACCAATGTATTAGATCACACCTGAAGTGAATAAGCCGAATACGCCGCCTTTATGTAATAAGATGGTGATTTAGTAGTTTCTGTCGTGCACGACAGAAAGTCAAAGCATGGTTTTCTATGGGGAACGATTACGATAGCAGGCAAGTTCAAAACAGGGTCTGCGGTTTTCTTTTGCACCTGTTTGTCCAATAAACCTTTGAAACGTTCTCGGTAGGTGGTCTACAACCGAGCCAGCGAAATTTGAGAGAAATTAAAAAAAAAAAAATTCTCCTCCTGTCACTTTAATTTTCTTAACAACATTTTGTTTTTCAAAGGTAAGATAACGGGTGTAGATGAGTCCACTGCCTATAGCTGGCCTGTTTGTCCGACATGTGGCAATGAGAAACTACAAGGAGATGAAAGGTAAATAATAACATACCTGGAAAATGTTGTCTCATTTCTATGCTGATTTTGGCTGTAACATATCAACAAGAAATGGATTAGTGCTCAGTATGTAATTTTTGATCTGGAACCATAAAAAGAATAGAAAGTTATAGTTTTGAGATTGGCTTGCTGACAGCTTGATGTTCTTGTTTGAGCCACCTGGGAAGCCATTGAACAGCACCTTGTTTCAATATTTTATCTGTGGGAACTTGATAGCAAATATTAGAAGGTATATTAACCCCCGAGCACTCCTGCCTATCTATCGGCATCTAAGCAATAATTTGATTGGTTACTCAGCAGATAATATCATGTAATGAGCAAATCAATGAGACTGTAAAATTGTTGGTATGGTTTACACAGGGATATAGAAGCACTATTTTGATTGGTTACTCAAAGGACTATCTTATGTTGTGTTCTGTAATGAGCCATTCAGACTGATTGTATCATAGGTGGTAGTTCCCAGTAAGTTAAACTAATTCGGGAAATCTATATAGCCCTTAAAGTCACTATCAGTGATTTGCTAAATCAGAAAATCATAAAAAATTAGATTTTTGCATGTTTATAACAAATATAGGTACCCCAACATACCCTTCAAGTGATAAGACAAAAGAAACCTAATAAGGACAAATCAGATATTTTAGTCATTACTGTCCGTATGGACACTTTCTGCAACATTTATTGAATGAGGATTCATTTCTTTGAATACCGCTGTTTTCTTCCTTTTCTGCCATTTTCTTTAGTTCGAAAAAATTAACTTATGGGGATTCTACAGACTTATTCTTCACTTTTAATCTACTTAAGCAAATTTGAAAAATTTTTGACTTTTTGGGTGGATCACTGATAGTGTCTTTAATTCTAGAAAAAATATGGCATTTTTTAAAATTGAACAAAATTATAGTGCTTAAATCAAAATGGTACATCGGATAAGCCATGTGGGTGTCAGTCTTACAAATGAAATAAAAATATATATGTTGTAATCAGACAGTGCACCTTTAATTTTGTCAGAGGTCAAACAAACCAAATCTCTTCCAGTTAATAATTTTTATTTATAAATTAGAATTGAAATTCAAATAGAACATTTGTGTCATTTATTACAGTGGTAGCCAGCTGAGATGTGGACAGTGCAATCTATCCATTAGTGATCCTGTAATAAAGATGCATCTTGAAGTGTTTGTAGATTGTAAAGTTTCTCATAATAACAACAACAACACTATAATCAAAGTCAAGGTAAGTTAAGATTTGTTTTATGTGTGTTTGCATGTGCATTTGTGCATGCATGTGAGTGTGTGGATTTATTTTCACATTCTTACCAAGGACATATCCTGATATTTTACTATACAACTGTGGATATAACTGTGGATGCTTTTGGTTGCCAAATCTTCTGTAAATATGTGTCCATCACTTTCCTAGCGGATAGCATTAGATCGTTATATTTGCATATACAATTTATTTTTGTTTTGAAATTTTTAACTACTTCTCCAGGTAGACAAGGATGAATATTTATTAATCTTTCCCTAGAGATAGCCAACGCACACAAGTTTCGGACCTAACACCTATAGATGATATCTGTCGCTCCTCTTCAAACCCAGGTTTGTTCGCTCAGTTGGCAAGAGTGCCGTGCTAGTAATAAGGAGGTCGCTGATTCGAGTCCGGCCAAGCGCACTTTTTTTTTCAACACTTGTGTGCGCTGGTTATCTCCAGGGAGAGATGAATAAATATTCAATATGTGTGCTTATTTGATACTGTCTATAGCCAAATATGTATTTTGTGAATGTGGCATAATGAAAAGTATGCAACTTGATCAACACCTTCATTTCCCCTTTACCCCACAAAAATTTAGATGTTTTTGTATCCGAACAAAGTTCATGTTTTCTCATTACCTAGGTGAAGTTATATGCTTGGAAATGTTCCCTTTTGAGGGTTAAGAAACCAAAATGTTCCGAAATGTGGTCAACCACACTGGTTCACTGGTCCTTTGGCATAATTTGGTACACTTTTATTTCTACTATTCAAATAGTTAGGCCATTTTAACTCAAATTTGTAATCAGGTCTTTTGGGTTATGATTTTATGTGAGAGGGAAAAATGGACCATGAGCAGGCCACCCACCTTTAACATCAAAATATTAATATCTATCTTTCAGTTGCAGCAGACTACCATCGAGTCTTTCCTAGCCCCTCTGTCTGAACAGGAAGATGGTTACGACATAAATTGCATTCTGGGTAAAATTCTTGAGCCTGCTAGGTGCTTCCTCTCAGCCATCACTGTACTGCCTACAGGCAAAAGATGTATGGAGCTAGAAGAAACCAGCGTGCTTCATGGGTAGATCCTCCCTTTTGTCAGGTAATAAAAAGTTTCTAGGTGGTGTTATTGTCAGAATTGATTTAACATTCAGCAACTCTTTCTATCTCTTAATACAGGAGTTTAGCATTGTTGATTCATTATCAATCCATGTTGACATGGAAATAAACACACCACACTATACGTTGTGCTCACGGAAGTGCGTTCACACGGTACGCTTAAGTCAGCGCACTGTTCGTCACGTTTGGAACTTAGAGTACGCGCAATGGCACCAGGTGAAACCGGCAAAGCAAAAAAAATCCCAAAACTACCGTATTACGTCGGATTCTTGCTTTAAATTTATGAAGAAAGGTTTCTGTTGAATTGTCAACATTCTGGAAATAATAGTGAGACTATATTGTTCCTCCTGTATAGGAAATTTAAGTTTTCAGAAAGAGTTTCGTTGTTGAAAGGGGTTCAAACATGTTACAGATTGGTTCATCACAAATTAAACCACTGTGCATCCGATGCATCCGCATATTTTTTATCACGTTCAAGCGGCTAAAGCCACCCTCATGTGATAAGAATACACGGACACATGGATGCGTCAGCTGAAATCAGCTAAAATTAGGATTGAATAATATTTTGAGGTTCTTCTATGCAGTTAAAGAAATATTGTGATACTGCAACTTATCAAATCTGTTTAAGGTCAATATGCAGAGCTATTGTTATACTGATACATTGATCTGTCCATTAAAATGTTTCTTTCTTGCATTGATTTTGATGACATTCGAATACAATAACCCTGGAATAGGGGTGTTTAGGAATGGTCATACAGCATCTAGGGGTTGTCTAACACCCAGAAGGTGTTTTGAACCAATTTCCATAATGCATTGCATTGTGCCTATACTGTACTGTACAAAACACCTGTCAGTACTTAGGGATAAAAGTGTTCAAGAAGTTTAAGAACCACAAGACACTTCATGATCATGCAAAATTACCTAAGTACTAATGCTTCGTGGGTCAAAATGAGTATAAAAGTCAGGGTTTTTATGTTTTAAGAATAGGATTTTTGTGGGATCGCATGACCTTATTGAGGTGAATTTCCCAAAACTGGTGCATTGTGGGATGGACTCAATACACCCTCTGTCTAACACCATTGTGAAAAAGTATTTAGATGTTGCTCTTGCACATAACTTGATGGGTACTGGGTACTCACCAAAATTGCTCAGAACAATCCTGGGTCATATGGGGTGTTCGGCGATAAAAGGGCAAAGATCATGTAGAGATCATTTGAGGTCATTGTGTAAAAGCACTTAAATATTGGTTGTGCAGAAATGAAGGATATTTTAACAAGTTGCTCAAAATGATTCTTGAGATGTGCCATAGTTCATGTGGGATTTTTAGGGGTCAAAGGTCATCTGAGGGTAATTGGATAAAAATGCTTCAATTTGGAAGGGTATTCATTTGCAGTTGCTGAGAATGATCCCTTTGGAGTGATTCATATGAGTTATACAGAATGTGAGGTCAGAGTTCATATATCGGTTATTTAAAAAAAATGCTTAAAGTGTGATTTATTCATCATAAATGAGTGGAGATTCACTAAAGGTTTTCCAGAACGATCCTTTAAGAGTGAGTCACATGGGGTTGTTCAGAATTTGAGCTGAAAGCTCAACCAGAAGTCATTTGAGATCATCATTATTGAAAAAAGGCCTAAAGGTTCAACAGACTTAAAGCCACAATCGGTAATTTTTCCCAAATTCAAAATGCCCATTTTGTCTCTAAATTGCTAGTATTAGGTCATATCAATGCATTATATTACTGTTCATTGTGAAAAACAAACACCAAAGCATTTTAAAGCGGTCTTGAAGATGCCATTTATGACTGTTTTGTTTACTAATAAAAGTCGGATCCCAACTTTCTAGTAAACATTTTTCATAAAATCGTAATATCTTGACAAATACGGCATTTTAAGTTTAACCACTTGCAGAGGCCTTTACTACAACCATTTCCAATACAACAGTGCAAACAAATGGCCTTCGATGAAAAATAGGGGGCATGATTTGTTTACCTTTTGAAGAAATCGATGATAGTGGCTTTAAGTCTATTTAGCAAAAGTCAGATGTCAGGGGTACTGGTTGAGATTTGGACTGCAATTTGAAAGTGCTGCAAAAGTAGGGACTATTACACCCAAAAACAAAATTGGTAAAGTGATTTGCAGGGTAATTGTGCAGTGTATTAATTCACTTGAAAAGTTGATAAGTTCCATTAGTTTATCCGATATATTTCAACATGAAGCTATCAATACAACATGCAATATCCACACAGTAACACCATGCAAATCTAGTCACACATTTTATTGTTAATACAGCTTGTATACAAATGCAAGGCTTACCATACAGTATAACAAGACTACATACATTAGTTAACAGACATGCACACTGCATACTTAATGCAAGCAACAAGCAATATTCTATGGCATCCACTAACTTGTGTTATAAAATTTACAGAATCAACCAGGGTTAGAAGGTTTAACATATCACATATTGGGGAGAAAGAATTGTACATCTTGCACTGGAACATTTTTATGTCAAAGGTTTAGTGCAAGAAGGCCCCATCTGCAATAGCTGCCATTTCGAGGGTTGACTTGTGAGAATGCCCTAACTCACTCATACACTTTTTGGCCATTTTGAGATTTTGGTACCCTAAAATCTGTATCACCCATATATTCCTAAAATTATAAGGTCTAAACTCAATTCCACTTCCCATTGTAGATACAGCAGAATTTCACTTGACCACATCTCAATGGAGCACCATACAGTTACCAACAGAAAGTTTTAACTCTGAGTTAGCATTTTTATAGTTTTTAGTTAGGACCTTCTATTAGTCAACCCTCGATTTGTCAGTTTTGTTCTTATTGAGTGTTATACCTGACAAATCTAACACCTGGCAGCTATTGCAGATGGGGCCTTTTTGCCCTAACTCTTGATATAAAGTGCATTTACCTTCCACGAGAAAGTGACACAGTCAGGCAGGTATTTCTCTCGCACAACATCTAAGTGCCGGCTTTAAACGTGTGTGCAAGTATGCTAGTGCTTTCAATCGATTGATTTAATGCTGTGGCCACTGAATCTTGCTCTGACGTAACCGACTCGACCAAGATAAATGCACTATAGTGCACCACTCTACAGGTAATGCACATGCATGTGCAGGGTCTTGAATCCCTAGACTTTTGGCCGTATTAATGCTCTAGCCACTGAGCTGTACAGGCTGTCATTGAAATACAAGGCTTAACAGTCTTAGACCTTGTAAGCAGGCTCTTTATCAGAAAGCCTGGGGTTCAAGTCCCTTTACAGGCATGCATGTTTAAATGCTCTAGTGCACTGTACGTAATTCTTTTTTAACCATTTTGCAGGCAAGTTTTGTAAGTAAATTACACCAGTAAATAAATTCACTGCAGTGATACATTTTGAAAATATTTAAGAATTAATATTTTAACACTTAAGGGCCTAAGGGGGGGGGGGTTCCATAGTACCCAAGATTTGTTTTTCCGCGATTTCTCACTCGTGAAAAATATTTTCGAACTCTAATTTTTTGTAATTGTGTAACTTATCAATGCGCTTCTTTCCATAAAAAAAATTACTAAAATTTCTTGCCCGTTAATGAGATAATTAGCTTGGGTCCCTAGGAACCCCCCCTTAGGCACCAACGGGAGTGTGATTTTAAAAATAAAAATGAGCAAACCCTGTTGCCAGAAATATTTTTCTGCTTATGTATGTTCATATGCATGAAACAAAATTAATTACATAATCAGAAAAAATAATTAACCCTTTATGTGCTGAAAAGAAGCAATTCCATCATCGAACGACTGCGCGCCATTGCTGTACAAACCTATGGCAAATACGACTGCCCCCACAAAAAAATACAAGAATGTACAAAATGGTATTTGTGTTTAGTATATGTAAATTGGTCCTTCTAGAGCAGATATAAACATCAACATGATTTGCAATGTGTATGCTGTGGAAGCAAGGTCGCAGAAAAATCACTACTTTTTGAGCAATCTTGACGCATTTCGAAAACAATGATTTGCCCCTAATTTCCAGACGATAAACCGGAACTCATTTATATTGCACCTGTGGCCTTGTCTTATGCCCCCTCAAAGGTGGTATGAGTTTCATTTGAAAATTCCATCGGGAAAGTGGTTTCCTTAGGGGGGGTTCCATGGAACCCCCCCCCCTTAGGCACCAACGTGAGTGAAAACACCTTAGGCACTTAAGTGTTAAGGCATTAAAGTAACCATGTGACACACTGATACTTTGTAAACGAATCTGGTGGGAATGATTACTCCAGCAAAAAGCTGTTCTTTGGATGCTGTCCCTGAACATATCTGACTATATGTAATATGTGTTTACACATGGGTATTCATCAAATCTAATTCATCAAATCAGCAAACAAAAACAGTAGGTCACATGGTTACTATAGTAAGTTATAACGAGATCCATTCTAGAATTTTGGGGAAGAAGGTTTGACGATGTTTTTCATAGTTTGAAGAGTGCTGATCAGAATATTTGGGTCCAACCTCTGGGAAAAATGTTGGAACTTTGTAAAATAAGGGGGTAAAATAGTCCAGGGTGAAATTGTGTTTAAATGTACACCAATGTATTTGTCTCCTTATAAGGATTAAAAAGGTATGTTTGTCTAGGTTCTAACCTTTATTTTAAATAGGTAGCCCTATTAAGGTCTTTCCCCATTGTGATCAACTTGACATTTGACCCCCTTAAACTCCAATCTCCTTGCAGGAACCAGTCGAGTGACATTGTGGTTTTTTGCCATTTTGAAATCGCATTCCAAAAAAAAATCCATGTCCAATTTGCCTGCTTTTTCAGAAACGCCATACCCAAAAACACAATATCCGCCCCGATTTCATGGAATTATCATATGATCCAGTATAATCCCCATGTGACACATTGTATATATTTATTAATTCTAAAGAGGCACTTTTGTGATTTCACAACCTTCTTTTATCAATAGATCCTAATATCCTTGAGAAAAGCTTTTTCTCAAAATGGTGAGCTGCTAGCGATACCGATCTTGCGGTTTTTGTGTTTGAGCAATTGCTTGTTCCACGGTCCCATAGCTACTGTGCTATGATTTCTGTCCGTTTACGGACCGAAAATACAACATTGCCAATTTTCTTACAGATCCGACGAATTTGGATGTAAGATTGGGCACACGTGGCATTACTAAGGCTAACGTTTCAGATGATTAACAATCTCAACATTTTTTAGGTAAGTCGGGGGACGAGGCTGTGGATCACGAAATGCCTTCCTTTTTAAGTTTACAAATTTACATGTGATTAATATTACATAAATTGTTGTATCAGTTGAATATGAAAATAAAACCTTTGTTGCATTTTTTCACAAAAGACGTTAAAGCTTTGACTCTTTAATTCACACAATTCCCATCAAGAAGCTGTAGAGGGGAACTCATTGCTATTATTATTTTTTTAACTTTAACCTGCACTTTGAAGAATCCTTCCAGATATTTTAATAGTTTTGGATTCTTCTGTGTATCAACCAATAACATTACCAGCTTATCACAACTGTTTATATCATAATTGGTGTATCATTTATGTCATTGTAACAAAGTTTGTTTAAAAATTGATACAATTTTAAAAGTTTACAAGCATTTCCCAGATGAGTGGTATTTTTTTTTTCTTCAAAGTTGAAAGTAATTTCTTTTCTAGCCTTCATTCATCACATAATAAGAGTGTGAATAGAATATTTGCCATTGAAATCCAGCAGCATTCCATTGTCATAGACGTTTCAAGCTTTATGAAATTTGAGATCTTTTTTGGCTTTGATGGCTATGTGAAGCTCCAAAAACTATATCTGTGTTTTGAAAATAGCTTGTGTAGCCAGGGTTGTGTCATAGATGTATTTACAAACATTTTTGAGTGTTGGCTGTGTGGGTGGTGTGGCCACTGAGTACATGACAGATCTACTTGTTTCGTTCTTATTCTTCAAGTTCTTTTCTACTTGATTGCATGTCTTGTTTATCAAACTCATGTGGAAAAGTTAATGCTTCTAAGAGATACAGGTGAAGACCAATGTCCTTCCCAATAGACGGTAATTGCGGCGAGCATTTGATACGGTTTTGCTTCTTGGGCTTGCGTTCTCAGGTGCCTGATTTGCAACCTCAAAATCTCATTTGAAATAATATCAAGTAATGAAGGTTTGGGAAATCGGTGACCAGTGTCCACATGCACATGTTTCTATTGGGCAGTGCTGAAGAAACCATGTAATGAGCGTTGCAAAAGGTGTAGAACCCGTGAAAGTTGTCTTATGTTTTACTGTACTCTGTCACAAGAATAAGAGTGCAAGTTGCCCAGTTTTTTTTTTGTAGTTTTCTTTTCAAGTGTCCCTGGTTATCATAACTTCAGTGAGCGTTTTGACTTGAGTGTTTTGGGTTGATTATCTTTGACCTCTTTTGTGCCGAAATATGCGCGCATTATGCCTTTGAAGAGATAGCCCCCGTCTCTTCTTGTGCATGTAGTTGGGAATTGGGATGTTGCGAAAAATCTAACTCTTGCATGCTCATCTTGTTTAGGGCTCAGAAAAGCATATATTGGGCACCCTGATGACCCGGGACCGAGGTGGCCGTTATATTGAAATTACTTCCTGGTTTGGGTAGGTTGAAGTTTGGATTTGTTGTTCTCCATTCAAGTTTTCTTCCATCTTGCAGTTCTTCGGATAGCCAAATGACACTTGTTTGAATATACCCTGGGATGGCCTATGCACTACCAATACAACATCATCTGGTACATCAACTCATTATACTGATCATTTCGTGAAATATCAGGCAAACAGCTGCAGTTTCATCCAGAATACACTTTTTGGAGATGTCCCAAGAATTGGGCTAATTCATTAGTATTCTTGATCATATAGATTCCCTGCCACATTCCACACCCTTTTGTGTACATTTAGCATCAAAGTACAGCATAATCCAAATTATCTGATGTATTGATGATATTTTTGTTACTTCACATATTAACTTCAGGCCTTCTTCCATCATGAAAAACACAATACCCAAATTTTGCTGGGGTCTAATTTTCCTACAGAATCGGTAACTTGATGGGAAGTACACATATGGCCAGCGCCTTCGGTGAAGTGTCATTTGGTGATTGTATGACAAATCTTCCTGTGCCACAGGTTGTACTTTTTTGCAGATAACCTCCTTGTTTTCAATCAATTTGTGAGTGTAGACCAAAACAACTGAAATTTGAAAAATTGCCTTAACTGATCTGCACCATTGGCTTTCATATCTTACATACCTTTGTCTATGTTCGTATTTGATGGGTCATCTGTGGTCACAGTGTTTTTGCTATACAGACTTTCTGCTTTCCATTTCTTTCGGCATTTCTTACTTCGATGGCACTTGCCTTTTGTCAGTCTGGATATGTTGATGACAGATGAACTGCCTGTGTGTGTATCTTTGATTAAATATGACTATCATCTGTGTCAGTCAGTGGTCCTTCAGCGACATCTAAACTTCTAGTTGTGTCAGTATGGGTGATTGCTAGTCTTGTATTTGTCATCCTGGGGTACTTCCGCGCCATTTAAACTGCTAGGTGTGTCAGTATGATGATTGCTAGTCTTGTATGTGTGTCAGTCTGTGGTACTTCATCTATATCTAAACTGCTAGTTGTGTCAGTATGAGGATTGGCTAGTCGCTATTTGTGCCAATCTGTGGTACTTCAGTGACATCTAAACTGGCTAGTTTTGTCAGTGCTGAGTGATTGCTAGCCTTGTATTTGTGCCAGTCTGTGGTACTTCAGTGACATCTAAACTGCTCGTTGTGTGTCAGTCTGAGTGATTGCTAGCCTTGTATTTGTGTCAGTCGTGTACTTCAGCGAAATCTTAAACTGCTCAATCTTAGCCAAAAAGTGTTTGGAACCTTTTATAGGCCTACTTCAAATGCCACCCCTCCCCCCCTGGACCATTTTAATCCGAATTTTGTTCTTGCCACCCTCCAAGAACCCCACCATTGATTGTGTGGATAGGGAGGGGTGCATGAATCGAGAGCTCCAAGCCTCCCAACCAAGTTGACATGATTTCCCTATATATCTCTTTAAGATAAATACGGCAAACAATCGGGGCAAAAAGAACAATCCGTGTTTCAACACATTTTGGCTAAGATTGTAGGTTGTTCAGAGGCAGATATTGCTAGCTTGTATTTCTGTCGTCTGTGGTATTCAGTGACATCTAAACTGCTAGTTTGTGTCCAGTATGAGGGAATTGGTGAGCTTGTATTTTGGTGTCAGTTGTGGTACTTCCGCGACATCTAAACTACAGTTTGTGCAGTATGGGTGATTGCTAGTCTGATTCTGTCAGTCTGTGGTACGTCAGCGACATTATAAACTGCTAGTTGTGTCAGTATGAGTGATTGCTAGTCTTGTATTTGTGTCAGTCTGTGGTATTTCAGGGACATCTAAATCACTAGTTGTGTCAGTATGAGTGAGTGCTAGTCCTGCTTTGTGCCAATCGTGTACTTACAGTGACATCTAAACTTACTAGTTGTGTCATTGGGATGAATGCTACCCCCACCCCCCCCCCCACCAGCCCCACCCCCCCGCCGTGCCTTTGTGTCATCTGTGGTACTTCCGTGGGACCTCTAAACGCTAGTTGTGTCAGTATGAGTGATTGCTAGCCTGTATTTGTACATTTGTGGTACTTCGCGACATCTGACAGCTAGTTGTGGTCTCTGAGTGATTGCTAGTCTTGTATTTGTGTCAGTCAGTGGTCTGTCAGCACTCTAAACTGCCAGTTGTGTCAGTATGAGTTCTTGCTATCTGCTATTTCCTGCCAACCTGTTGTTTACTTCAGTTACCTTTTAACCTGCCTTGCACCAAGCAGTGACTTGGAGGAGTCTAAGCAGTTCTTGTGTGCAATCTGTATCTCCTATATATCTCAAGGCTTTACAGACACCTGGTTGGTCTGTGCTATTTCCAGGCTTTTAAAATACTTAAGTATTGTTTATGCGACCCAGCTTTTGGACAGTCTGAACTTTCTAACTTCTGAGGTAATGTTCCTACTTCAGGTTTTATGACCACCCTCTTTTTGACCAACATCGTCATCTGCCCCCTCGGATCCCATTCGTCTGTCCCTGTGATTCCCATTCATCTGCCATTTAAAAATAACAATCACAATAAAATGTCAAATAGCATGGTGTTGTGTAAGGGTTTAAAGTCAGAAATGATAGAAAATATTCTCAGGTTCATATTCCAAACAATCTAATAATTTTTATTTTTCTTGATGGCTTGTTAAAGGCTGACTTATAGATTTCCCAAGGAGGGCACCCAAATTTTCAAACAAATGTTTTTTGCATATGCAATGTTTGTCCATATACCATGTTAATAAAACATTTGTGCAAAATTGCGGATACCTTGACCTTAAAATCACTGAACATAGATGTGTTGTTGTTTTAATAAAGCAAATCTAATCTACTTCCAAGTTGTTGAAAAAATGAAAGAAATCGACTGAAAAATAAACCAGATATGACACATTTTGTAAGCACACTCTTTTTTGCCTCCATTCAATGGGATTTATACATTTAAGCAAGATATGCGTTACTGCTACGATATACCGGGTACCGCATTTTGAAAGTAATGATACTCTTGCTCTCTTGTTTAATTGATCTATGAATAGCCATAATCTCCTTAATTGACTCTCAGAATTCATTAAAGTTCAACACAACATCTAACGCCATTAATCCTGATTGTAATGAAAAGGTATTACCACTACTACTGTAATCCGGTATAGATACACGATATTCCATAAGGGACTAACCCTCTTTGGCATTATCCTTCAACAATGGGAATCTCTTGTTTTCTTGCTCGGTAACATGTGAAGCTGTTGGATTTTTTGCTCATATCACTTGGCCATTGGAAAATAGATCATTGATTCATCCGTAGTTGAAATATCCCAGAAAATGTAACATTTAGTAAGTTGACATCATGATATTGTACGTTCTCACAACACAAGTTTAATGTTGTGTAAATCCCATAGGAATGGAGAAAAAGGGTGCACTTACCAAGCCCGTCATATCTATGGTTTCATTCAATATTTTCAACACATGAAGTATATTAGATGTGTTTTATAAAATACAACAATCTATGATAGTGCTTGCATTATGGTCAAGATCATCTTAATCCTTTGCACAATTTTTTTGTGATTCACATAGTACAAATCACTGTGTGAAATGGCGTAGCACAATTCATATGAAAATCACAACTTTGTTTCAAATGCAGATCCAATTTTTGTTATACACTCAATCCTATGGCACTGTTTGTTATAGCCTCAAAATGAAAGATATGATTCATATCTCAAACTTTGGATTGAGAATTTTAGGTGATTATCCTTCTACTTCAGTTTGACAATTTTCCATTAATTACACACCCACACACAAAATCAAATTTGGTCTTCTTTAATTGTTTTGGTAAATCAGCTAAGCAGGCATCTGGAAAGAGACAACTCACTGTTTAATTTCTGTGGCAAATCATTTATGTAGAGGAGGACAGTATGGACCCAGACTGTCCTTGCGGCACCCCAGACAGGACTTGCTTTGAAGAGAATGTATTTCCCTCACATCACCCTCTCTGTGACCTAGTTGTTCGTGAACTTTCTCATCCAGTCCATATGTTTCCATGAAGTGAAGTTCCCTAAAGATGTTCATCCGGAACTTATCAACTGCCTTTCAGAAGTCTAAAAGTTGCCCATATGAATGGACTTCCGCATTGTTAGGGCCTGTGGCGATGTCATCTCCTGTAAGGATTAGCTGGGTTTCTGTTGACCTTTTTGACCTGAAGCCATGCTCTGAGTCAACTATTATGTCTAGTCATTACAGATGTTTCATAATATGGATAATGATAACATGCACCAGTCGGGAGAAGCCTGTCAGTTTTTCAGGAGCTGATTTATATCCCTTCATAAAAAAAATTGTGGCATCTCTCCCACTGATGCGGAAGGAAACACTGGTTTTATAGAAACTGGAAGCAGGTGTTTGAGGATAGGAGCCAATTTTCAGCAAACATCTTGAGAAACCTAGGAGGATCGATCTCGCCCAGCTGCCTTTTTGGGTGCTAGATTTTGCAATTGTTTCAAGACTCCTTCTTCAATTCCGAGTAGTCAGAACATTCAGAAAGCTGCTGGTTCCAAAAGATTGGAATTCCCTTCTATCTTCCTTGGTAAAATGCTTGCGATTGGGTTCAAGACTTCTTCTTTTTTTTTACCATCACTCACATTTTGTTGGTAAACCTTCATGTCTGTACCCTGCGTACTCCCGTCCAATTTTCGTCATATAAGACCAATAGACAAACGAGATTCACAAAAAACTTCATAGGCATTTTGAGTAGACCATTTTGAAACTTGTTTCTAGACTGAGTTTTTTGTGCTGATTACGAATATCCCGGTTGCTTACTGTATTTTGAGTGCAAGGTGTCATATTCAAGAAATTCCAATGCCGCCAAAATATCACTAAAATTTGTGAAAAGATATAAATCGGTAATTTCCCACATTAAAACAAACATTAAACCTACTCTATAGTATTTTTATAGTATATAAACATTAATTGCATCAAAACATCTAGCACTCAAGTGTACAATTGGACCAAATTCAAGATGGCGCCAACATAATCCAAACTGAAAACTTAACTTATGCGTACATTCCAACATAAGCCTGTCTCAAAAAAATGGTAACAATCAAAAACCATTTTGTCATATTATATCCAACATAAGTACGGCTCTTTTTGTATATCCACATTAAAGAGAAAATCCACAAGGCTTTCAGATTTTTTGTTTCATCTCTTTGCTTGTTTCAATCGATAGATAACTCCGTTTATTACTGCGGAACACACAAATCGAGTTGGTGCCACTTCTGGTTTTGAGTGAAAACTGTGAACAACTTTGTTAAACATAAGTTTATTCACCCTCTTGAACATATGAAATCTTAAAAAGGATTAACTTCATAAAGAAACTCTAAAAAGATACGAAAACAGCTACGTAATGGTGGAATTATGACCAGTAAGTTCCTGGCTTTAAGATAAAGTAATAACATCGACATACTGTTGTTTTTTTGAATTCTTAGAAGGGAACCATGAGCGTACAGCTGCTGGGCGTACAGCAAACCCTTGGAGGAGAGAGTGTTTTAAGGGTCTTGAAGTATCTGAACGCAAATTCCTACCAACACTTTGATACTTTTGGCTTTCAAAATAATTCAACTTTTGTTTGACTTCAAACAACTTAGTAAATGCAACAAAGATAGTGGCATATTTTTTAAAAAACCATTTCTTTGGATTTTGAGTGTTTATTTTTGGTTGCAATTACATTCCTTCTGCTGATTTACACTCCATTTTGTAATAAATTCAAAGTTTCCATTATCATTGGGCCGTGCAATGAAATTTGGTATTTCTTCTTAGTTATGAACAGAAGATATTTATCTTGAACTGATTATGTTGATTATATAACGTGTTCATAAAACTAGAACTTCTTTTGGGTGTACTTTATCAGTGTTTGGTTTCTCTTGGCAAGTTTTGCAATCTTTTGTGAGCTTCCAAACAGCACGGCATAACTGGGCGAAGCAACGCTGCCCATTGCATAAAAGTGGCACAAAAATCGATTTTGGTATTCGCACTACATTTATTATATCTCTGGATGACAAGCAAATAAGATGAAACAACACCATTGGAAAGCCTGGTCTTTTTTTCTTTAATAGTAACCAAGTAAGAGTGACTTATATGAAATTTCATATTTACCATTTTTTTCTGATTGTACAGTTTTTTGAGACAGGGCTGTAGTTTCAATTGTTATTACACATATGGCTCTGGAAGGTGAGTAATATTGGTGAGTATATTTACTACCCTTCTCCACGTAAGTTGGTAGCCCAGGGTTAAATGTTTGATCAAATTCAAAATGGCCTAAAATATCATAGACCTATTGTATAAGTCTAAACCTGATGTACAAATCACTCCACTAACTTTTTTAGATAGTGTTTGGATACAACTATTTCTGACTTTCTGCCGTTAATTTTCTGGTTTTTGAGTGCAGGGGACAAAAATTTACAAAATGGCGCACCAAAATACATATTTATCACTCGGAGATGTCAAGGTGAGGTATTAGTTTTGCTAGTAGTCGTCTGCAACCAGAAAAGTATTGTTTTGTAGCCAGTCCAAATACTGACAATATAAGAAGCTCTTTTATGAGGCTTCTTTACTACAATGAGTTCCATTCGCATACTTGGATATATACAAGCGGATATTATGTTTTAAAAAGTCATGATTTTATGTAATCAGTAAAATTATATACTAGAATGCCTGGATCTGGTTGCCTATATGAGTTTTCTTGCTTTCGAAAGGGACTACAAATGCATTTAAAAAACCCAATAGCAGAGCTCTCGATAATTAAGTGAAGGAAAATAGTGGGCCATTAAATGCTATTTATAATTTCGGATTTACTTTGAGAACTAAACTGAGCAAGCGTACATTCAAAAATGGACATCGGATGTGCCTCAATTTGAGTAAACTGAGGACTACCAGGAAAACAATTATTGTTACCTTTCGACTAAGCAAAATGAATACGAAATCTTCTAAGTGCTGACACCAACATCACTGTAAAACTACTATATTTTTTTATCTTTAAACCTCAAAGGCAGACTTCAAAATTCAAGTAAGTTTTTGAGACATTCCACAATGTTCATGTGTTTTTAAGTAATGTTTTTTTGTTTTTGTTGTTGTTTGAAGTTGGATAATTTTTGAATCTCTAATTGAAAACCAAGTAGAAAAACCGTTTTAGATGTGCTTCATGTTATATCATCTCATATGGAGCAAAATATGATGCACAAATGTATTTAAATGTTCTTATATTGGAATTCGTTTTACTTCATGGTTTTCCCCCAACCATCTTTTCTGAACTTACTAACAAAGAAGAGTTTATCAATGATATATAAATTTAATCTTTCAACTTATTTCAAAATATATATTTGTAGAACACAATACAAAAATGGTCTTCTTCAGTAAAATTACAAAAGTTACATTCATTCTGTCCAGAAAGTTTCATTAGACGAGATATTCTTACAGGTATAAGATTATATAAAAAGAAATACATTGAATGTAAGCTTCTTGGTTTTGAAACTCATCTCGCTGTTTGAACAATTAAACGGCTTTTATCACAAATGATTTCCATTTAAATTTGATTCTCAGTAACTAATGCACGACAACGCTTTGTTTGTTTGTTTCCAAAAACTATAGAGATCTTTAGAATTGAGCCGAGAGAACTACAGCTTTCTCACAAACCTAACATAAAATATGGTAATTACTTTTTCAAAGCAACTCGGGTATCGATTCTCATTATTCTTTCTTTTCAAACGGGTTGGAATCGCATGACTTACATTAAGTTATAACATGCCATGTTAATATTAATATTCAACGATTTTACCTAATTTAGGATCTGTTTCCAATGAGAAATGCCATTCAAATAAATCCTTCCACCCTTTATCATTCAAACGAATTATAAGACTCTATGCGGCTTAGAATGATCATTACCCCATAGAATAGCATTGTTGGAGATATTATTTTTAAACTTTTTTGCAGCATATAATGATTTTAATAGACACTGATAAAAAAATCACAATCATCATGTTCTGATTGATAATCCAGATATCCATTTTTATAGTAAGGCACACATTTGATATCGAATTGAGGCATATTCCAACCACCATACCAAAACCACATATTGTTTCGCTTTTAACTTTCTCACACTTTGAAAATCCCCGAAGAAAGAAAATTATCTGTGCATTGACCTTTTTAATTATTATGTAGTGAGTTCCCAGCAAAAGGAAATGTGAGATGTGGTTTTTGTGGCTGATTTTGCCCAAAATAGGAGTTTCTTGCTTTCTGACCAATAAAGTTTCCAATACTGCTTTCTTTTCGTTTCCAATTGAGATCGCCCGCTAATTCTTATCCTACGAAATAAATTTCTAGACATTTAGCAGGGGCTTCGGTGCATTTTCTGCATTAGTGGTATTCTTCAAATATCTAATTCACCTATTGCTTTACCATTTGTTGGTTACATAATTATGGCATATATTCCACCAAAATGTTGTATAAAGTGCACATGTGAATGTATAGAGGTTGGTCAAAGGTTTTGTTTAATTGAACCCAGAATTTTGGAACATTTTCTGAATTGAGTAAATAATTTGGCTGCCTATATTGACGACAGAAGGATATATTTCCAGCCAATTCAATCGTAAAAAGGTGCACATACACAGTGGCGTACGACTTGCCCCCCCCCCCCCCATAAAAAAGCGGAGGTATAGGACCAAAATATGCATTTTATTCATCTTTGTCGGGGAATTTTGACCAATTCGGCGCTAACCTAATATGGGCAAAATTAATGTAAATTCAGAGATTTCTGCACACTACGCGCGCATGTCATCAAAGTTTCAGACTTCATGAGCAAATACCGGGACGGCATACGAATTTTGCCCCCTCTGGGGGACCGAACTTGGAAATTTCCCCCTCTGGATCGACCATCGGTACGCTACTGACAACATCTTAACCTGTATCATGCACACGTTTTTTTTAAATATTTGGAGTTTAGTTTGTGCCGTCTTTATATAGGTCTAGGGCATTCTAAGCCACTAGCAGTAACTATCATAGTTTGCATGGTAGTGTCAGCATTAAAAAGATTCCCAATATTTATTTAATCGAAAGGTAATAAGACCATAATATATCTGACAGTTTTCGTTCTGAAAGTTAGGCATTGGCCAATCTCAATTTTTGGAAGTGTGTTGTAAGAAGAAGCCGATTGAACTCAACATTATCGTTCGGGTCCAATCATTAATAATAGTGGATGAGCCAGGCCATCAAAGTAGCCTTATTGGTATTACCTGGGGGAGGGGGGGGGGGGGGGGGGGGCAAAGAGGCACTGATACCCGGGGTTCCTAACACTAGACGTACACAAAAAGGGATGATGGAACTCTGTAGGGGTAGCTTAAGTGGCTAGGGGCTCGCAAAAGACTATACAGGGGTCCAAATTGAAAGTGGTCCAATGTTGTTGAATTCATGACCAATTGTTCGTATGACGAAGGATTAATAAAAGGTATATTTGTATATAGATAATGATTACAGTGATGTGAGCCATGTGATATTTTAATGATCACAGGCTTGAAAAGAACCAGGTTGATATCATGAATAAAACCAAATATTGACGGCCATAATCGGGGCAATAGTAAAAATATATCTATTCGGTCAAATGTTGACTGGTCCATTTCACTCGGCTTCGCCTCGTGAAATAGAAAAGTCAAACATTTGACCTCATGATATATTTTTTTACTATCCACTCTTAGGCATTCAATATTTGTATACTCATCCCCGACGTTACCCCTATGGAGTTATAGCTGAAAACCATTATTATAGGTAAAGGTTAAATTAGCTTCTAAAGGGGTCAAAAATTGAAAATGCTTCGATTTCATTGGAATGGTCTCAATATTACGTGTAATGTCATCACAATAAAATAAGGTATAGTTTGACAATGCCCAATGTATAGTTACAAGATTTACACACAACACCCCATAACCCATATACCCCTACGAGGTATAGGGTAGTACTAATGAGGTTTGTAACTTGTTAATTTCATCACATTGCGAGTGGTCGAAACTATTCCTTATTTTATTGGTGAGAACATTATGTAACAATCAGGAGACGCATTTCCACTGACTTAAAGCATTTTTTGTATTTGGACCCCTGTAGAAGCAAATTTAACCTTGAACCTATATTAACGGTTTTCGGCTTATAACTGCATAGGGGTCAGTCAGAGATAGAACAAACTATACATTTTTGTAATCCTTGTGATCATACGAACAATTTGGTATGCAATTCAACAACATTGGGGACCCCACTTTTAAATTTTGACCCCTGTATACAATCTCTTGCAAGCCCCTAGCCTCGCTTAAGCTACCCCTACAGAAAGGCCATCATACATTTTCGTGCATGTCATAGTATGAGTTAGTCCTGGTATAAATGCCTCTTTGCCCCCCACCAGGTGCTACCGACCAACAGGCCCCCTGGCTCACCCCTATAGGGAAACCTGGATAAGTATAACATTTAATCGTCTGACGTTTCCCTTCCCTCCGTCGGAGTAAATTGTAAAGAGCTGTTGGGCCTTTCCAAATGTCATTTACCAGTCATTTCGAAGTCCAGACTACTATTCTAAATTGATATTTTGCATACATAAAGCAGGAAAAAACCTAACCAGCTAGGCCACAAGTGACTAAACACAAAATTTAAAGAACAAATTAAAAAAAGAAAAAACCTAAAAAATTAAAAAAAAAACTAGAAATATTTAGATGTGCAATCACCTTAACTAGTCTTCCTTTCACTGAAATACAGGTTTCCTCCCTGTCCTGTCCTTTTCTTTATGAAATAAATTTTGATAAAAAATCACATTTGAGGAAGTATGTATTTTTTTTTTTATTACGGCAGTATTTTGGCGGGCCATTTTGAATTTTCCTCCAATTTTCGGCTCAAGTGAAAGACCTTATGCTGGTAAGTTATCGAAATATGCTCAGCCTCAAGGGACAGTATATAGCATTAAGTCCGATAACTCTTAAAAGTAGATATACTTAATTTATAAACTACATATGAAATATGTTGCATTTGGCGCCATTGTCGATTTTTTTACATTTGACCCCTGTTCACGAATTCAGCAAAGCCACCGGCATTTTCGTAATCAGCACAAAAATCAGTCGTATCAACAAGAACTTACGATAACATATTTCCTTGTTTCAACACCCCAGCGATGTAAACAAAATCATACGATGCCCCAATTCGCCCGGAACGAAATGTTCGGTTATGTTCACGATGATTTTCCGATCAACGAGGCAAGACCTAGAATAAATCCTTGTAAAGCAGATCACAGTAGAGATATTCGCAAAACGAGTTTTTTTGTCAAATGATCAAAACTACAACCTACTCCTACGCAGCTCTGATGCTATGTGACGAAAGATTACAACAATTGGAAGCCCGGGCGAAACAGAACAGAGCCCATTGGACAATGGCCCAGAAAGCAAGCGTGAATTGATTGCTTAGACGACGCTTTAATGCAAATAGCCAAAACAAAGATACGTCCAATGTGCTCTACCAAAGTATTCCTTCAGCAGGGGACAAATACGTTTTCTTCGGCTAAATCTTCATAAAGACGAAATTAACTATATATAATAATCCCTAACCATAAGATTGAACTATACTGGTTCATTAAGTGTGAAAAAACCCCTCGGGAAATGTTCTTTTGTTTATTCTCGGAGCCGCAATTATGTATTTTCGAACATGGTAAAACATCGTTTTATATGGTTGGGATAACGTTTGCCCAATGCTGGCCAAGCATTGGTCCAACGTCCAAATACGACGCATGTCCATCGTTGGGCCGACGGACAAAAAATAACGTTGCCCGACGTCACTTGTCGACGTGGGCCCACCATCGCGTTTGGATTTTGGGCCAACCTTGTCCCAACGTTGTAATGCTATCTGGGTAATATAAATTCCAGCTGACTGGTGTGATCTATTCATGACATTCACTGAAAATCCATAGTTTCACTAATGATGTCACTGGTATTGTATTCTTTTTTCTGGCCTGTTTATTAGATGGAATATCCCTATAAAGATTTGGAGTAGATTTATCATCTCATTTCCCTGGGACCTTTAGGCAAGAAGACACATCGGAGCACTTTGTCCACTGTTGTTTTTTGATGTCTGTTTTAATGTTGTTGTTTGTTGATGTCTGTTGTTTGTGAAAAAAGTTTAAAATTTGATTGCCTAGTAATATCCGGATTACTTCGATGATTTAAACCACTCTTGGTCAGAGATGCAGATGGGATCCCTCTGGTTGTTGATGAGTCCAAAGGCAAATCCCAAGTTCAAAGTTCATGTTATGTCCATTGTAAGATTGACCTCATTATTGAAAGTTGAAGTTTAATTGACCAACTTGGTTATGGAGTATTCTTCCATTAACTTATCGGATAACGGATAACCAAATTCTTGATCGGCCAAGAAAAAAAAAACAAGATTGTCCTCAGAAGATCGCGCGCATTATGTTTAAATTGGCTTTTGACCGCCAAATTTTTTTGTTAGGTTTTACTCACTTTGATTTTTTTTTAAAAATTTCAGAAAAAAAATTGAAAATTTGGCCGAAAAAATTGAAAAAAGTGGGGCCAAATGCATAAAAAAAAAAAAGAAAACCGCATTTCCGCATTAGCATGTTTCTAAAAAAAAAACCAACACAAAAAACAAAAAACAAAAAAAAAAAGCATTTCGCATTAAGCATTTTTTTCACCTTTCTTCTGAGACAAACTTGTTTTTTTTTGCGCCTAAGGAGGAGCACTGGCACCGCGGCGTGGGATAAAAAGCCATATTAGTGTGTTTGTTGGTATTCCCGTAGGATTTTTTTCATGCTAAAATTGGGATTTTTGTTGCTGTTTTGGGTTTCAATAGACCTAACTTCAGAAATGATGGGGTGCAAATTTTCGAACTCATGCCCCCTTCTTCAAGGGGAACATGGTAGTACAAGGAAAATTTAAATATTTGTGTTATTTAAAATTGTGTTTTAAATGTACACTAAACGCGTTCGTCTCCTCATAAGGGGACAAAATATATAATTTGCTGAAGTTCCAACTTAGTAAAGCGGTATAGCCTCATAATGGTTCAATGTCACACTGGGGGTAAATGCTCCGATGTGTTTGAAAGTGGTGTTAAATGATTTCCTGTGTCATCATACTGAACAAGAAAAATGCATTTTAATTGAATTTTTTGATATCAACCATTGCGACATCCATGGAAAGTTCTGGTGACCCCCATAGACCATGTAGACCCTTGCGATGTGTAATTAGCCAACCAAATGTCCCAACAACTTTAAATAATACATTTTTTGGATCCTGTAAGACAATACAAAACGACTTATCCCAGTTTCAACAAAATCTGAGCATTGGGTAAATGTTACCCCGGATGCCCTTGAACGATTATGGGCATATCCCTAGCGCTTAACTAAAGGTCGGAACCTAGGTCAAATATATACTTTTTCTAATCTTATAGGAGACGATATGTTATGTACATTAAACATAAAAAAAAAATTGACTCGATTTTAAATTTTTTCTCTCTGTAGTAACTTTCCACCCCTCTTGAGAAGGTGTAGGAGTCCCGAAAATTGCACCCCATCATTTCTGACTGTCTGATCCATATTTGAAGGAAA
>JAMKCH010029507.1:0-33801 GCA_023653785.1 Ophioderma brevispina
TACTCGCATAAGAAGCTTGGTGTAGGTGCCATCCAGTCTATCCTGTAGCTCTTTCTTCATGGTCCAGGTCTCAGATCCATATAACAGGATACTCTCTACACAGGCTCTAAAGGATTTCAGCTTGGTTGAATTGGAGATACCAGATTGCCATAAGTGGTGTAGTTTATTGCAGGCATTCCAAGCTTGTCCTTAGCGTGACAGGAAGTCTTTCTTGCTGTCGGCAACATAGGACCCTAGATACTTGAAGTCCTTGACCTCTTTGAGTTGGCTACCATCTGTTGTGCAGATAGGTTGATGATCATCTTCCTCATTGACAGTCTATTCAGTCTTCTTGGCATTTAGATGTAGGCCGACTTTGTCTGCAGCATTCTCAATTGATGTTAGTAGATCTTGTGCACCACATATCAGATCAGCTGTTAGAGCTAGATCATCTGCGTAGTCAAGGTCTGTGAGATACTGACTTTGGTGACGTATAGAACGCTTGGGTTTGATGGTGAGTCCTTTGTCGTTCATGATATCAAGACTCTGTCTGAGGATGTAATCAACCACGACTACAAAGAGATAGGGTGCAAGAGTATCTCCTTGGAGGATTCCAGTAGTTGTTAGGAACTCCTTCGTGGGCCCATCCATGGTCTGCACAAAGCTATATGGGTTATCATACATGATGGCAATTGCCTTGACAGTCTCATCTGGGACACCGTAGTTGGCGAGAATATGCAGCATTACATCCCTGTTTACACTGTCAAAAGCCTTGGAAAAATCTACAAACACAATTGAAGCTTTTCTCTTGGAAATTCTCAACTCTTCTATGATCCTTCTGAGGGCAAGTATCTGAGGTAGTGTTGATCTGCCTTTGCGAAAACCATTCTGGTTCCGTCTGAGAATGGGATCTATGTTAGGAGTGATTCTGTTGAGCAGCATGGAGTTGTAGATCTTAGAGGCCAGTGGTGACAGTGTGATTCCTCTGTATTTTTGGGGTTGTTGGAGGTCGCCTTTCTTTGGTAGAGGAATGATGAATGATGTTGAAAAGGCAGCTGGTTTGTTTCCCATGTAAGTGTTGTTACAAAATTCTAACAGTTGATCATGGAATAGTGGATTCTTCCAGACTACTGCAGGAATGTTGTCGGGACCAGGTGTCTTGGTGTTGTTCAATTTCTTCAGGCAGATCTGAAGCGCCTCTATAGTGAAAGGTCCAGTCTGGATGGGAAGGGTGTCTGCTATCTTGTGATTGAAGAAAAGTTCATCAAGGTTAGTGTTATTCTGAACTGGCTTGCCAAGTAGAGAACTAAAGTGCTGAAACCACTTGTAAACCACAATCACCTGTTTAGTGCAGATTTTGAGACGCCGTCGCTGTATGTCTATTTGTGGGAGACGGTATGACAAATTTCCTCAAATACTTCATTTTTTCACTATTTGGTGGTTTGTTTCTACATTAAAGCAGTTATATGGAATTGTACACACTTATCCCTGATTTATAAGTTAAAAACAAGCATTTCCACATTTTGTCGATTCTCTCGCATTATCGCTGCTAATCCCTATCGTATGAATGAAATCCGAAGTAGTTCAAAGTTCAGTAGGGGAGAGTGGGGACAATAATTGTAGTACTGGAGCAATTGTAATTAGGGTCCCCAACGCCCAATAGAATGGATTCTTTCACACCACATTAACTTAGTAATTTTGCCAATTGGCAAAATTACTAAGTTAATGTGGTGTGAAAGAAAGAAAATACTAAGCAAAATTACTAAGTTAAGGTGGTGTGAAAGAAAGAATATGCGGTTAACCCTTTCCGCATATTCCTGCAATATTTGCCACCAAGATCCATCGTGTCAAGTATTTAAAACCAAAATCGAATTTGAAAGGTTTTGTAAAATTTAGATTTTTTGTTTATTTTCAATTAAGAAGTAACAGACTTTTCCTAGTTACCATAGCAACCTGAGTGAAATGACGTCAGTTTTCGACAACTATAGCAATATGATATACAACTCTTGCCAACTAATGTTTTTAGAATGCGGCATCGAAGTTCACCCTGATGACGGGCTACCACCTACATACAGATGATATTGTTGCTGCAATATTTATTAACTGACGTCCAAAAATAGAATTGTTCCCAATACCTTTGTACATAAGGTTGCCAAATGAAGCAACCTTGCGTGAAGCATCCTTTTCACAAGTTGTTTTCAGATGATTCCCTTTATGTTTACCAGCATAACAATCACCACAAGCAATCAGAAGTCACTTGAAATTGGTGAATATCTCCACACTCAATCAAATATCAAAAACTAGTGGGCATAATGATATTGTCATTCCGTTGCAGTCATTCCAAATGAATGACTGTTTAATTAATCAAAATTATTGGAAAAAAAGTCTGAGGACATAACTTAAAGGCACTATCAGTGATTTGTTTCATCAGAAAATCGAAAAAATCATCAAAAATCAGATTTTTGCATGTTTGTAACAAGTACAGGTATCCTAACATACCCTGCAAATGATAGGACCCGAAGCAACCTAATAAGGACAAAATCGGAAATTTTAGTCATTACTGTCTGCTCGGACATTTATTACAACACGTAATTGAATGGAGATTCCTATCTTTGAACACTGCCGTTTTCTTGCTTTTCTGTAAATGGAAAAAGTAACTTATGTGAATTCCACAGACTTATCCTTATTTTTAAGCTATTCCTGCAATAGATTTTGACTCTTTCGGATAAATCACTGATAGTGTCTTTAAAGGGGCATTTCTTCCACAGCCTCGTCCTCCGACTTGTCTAAAAAGTTTAGATATTTATTTTCATCAGAACCGTTGGTCTATCTGCCAAATCTTACGTGCAAATTCGATCAGCTCTTGAAGAAATTCGTAATTTTGTATTTTCTGTCCGTAAACGGACAGAAATACAGCACAGTGGCCTATAAGACGGCATGATGCAAACATTTGCAAAAATTTTGGAAATAAGCTTTTCTCGCGGATATCTAGTGAAGTATAAACCAAAAATGAGGTGATAGGATCACGAAATGTACCTTTTAAAATGTGGCCATGCATCTTGCATTTGACATAAAAATTTGTTGTTCAATTGTGGGTACCAGAATTCAGAAATCCAAACTAATTTAATCTCGCCTAAATTAGCCAAAAACATTTGTGTAATGAAAAAATATGATTTAGCAATTACATTTGCACATGCTGCTCTATAGGACCGATTTAGGACAGCAAGTTAACACCTGGTTTTGGGTTTTATTTTCTACTATTTCGCCCAATAATTCTTCGAAACGTTCTCGTTTGATAAACTTTAAACAAGATATATTATGTTATTACTTTTGGAATGTGACCCAAAATATTGATCGAAATGGAAAACTCAACATTGGCGAATGCTACATCCTTTCTGATTAAATATTTGAAATCTACATTAAACCTCTTAGACAAATTTCACATTCACTTGACAAATATCACATTCATTGTAGAGTGTTGGTATTCTAAATATTAACATTGGCTTTGTGGCACGTTTCATCATTGAACCCATTTATTGCTGTAGCAAAAACACATTTCAAAATGTTCGTTTCTCAGTAAGGCCATAAGGATATCACTGTGGCAAAAATGAAGGCAAAATCTAAGGCGTAAGGACGTTACAGCTTGTTTGAGGTGGCATGAAACTCGATCTTCTTCCAAATAATGTTATAGATTTAATAATATTTATGCGAAGAGTTATCCCAACATTTTCCTCTGATCCAGATGTTGAACTTTAAAGCCAAAAAACATATAACTAAATCGTTAGCTATCGTTCTAAAACTTTTAATCGAAATGGGTTCATGAAAGGGAGTCGTAATACGTTGAGAGAAATATGAGGACTATCGGTGATTACGATGAATTTACGGATTCGTGGATGCTCCAGGGCTTTTGACAGCCGTCTTGCGAACAATTTTTGAAGTCTTTGAAGCCTTTAATCTGCCACTTTATCGATATCAAGACTGGTCAATTTTTTAATGTCTCTTAATTTTATTCATGTTTGGCTTAGGATAAAGGCCAAAATGACTTTGGCATATGTTTCCTTTCTCTGTTCAAATATTGATAGTCACAGGTTTATTCGTCAATTTCAACGGGTCCCTCTCAGGCTTCCAAGCTTTTTACAATTTTGTGAACTCTTGACTTAATAAAATATTGCGAAAAAAATAATATAAGTTACAGTATCATTTAAAGAATTGGACCAATTAATTGAAAGAAAAGTGCATATATGAACTTGTGGCAAGATTTGGAGTTATGTAAGAAAAGGATACGGTCCTTCTTCCATGTCATATTAAAGAAAGCTCAGAAATAATGTAAAACAGTTTTGTACACTGTCGTAGTGCAAAAAGTACACAAGTTCATCATAAAATACCAAGGTCATAATGTAAACAGATTCAATTCAAATGAAAAATTAAATATTTTTGTTCCGGTTGTACAACTCAAAACTGCTACATTTAGCCCACTTAATTAACTTATAGACCTTTTTGCACAACATATGCGCACAATGGTGAACATTGAGATATTTCAAGCTGCGATTGTTTTCTGACTACCCTTGTTTTTTTTTCCAGCTTGGTCAGGTATACAACTCCAATTGTATCGAGTTCTATGCACAAGGATCCAGAGCACGAAACCCAAGTAACCAAAAATCACTTTCGCAACGGAGGTGTTGTGGCTTGGCTTGCTAACCAAGAATGGATTGAAAGTATTGGAATTGATATGTTCAGATCTTTACTTCTATTAGAAATAGTTCAAATATATTGTTAAAATACAAAATCCTAATAATGTAGACGTTTTGGGTCCTCGACGCAAACCCGCAGCCGCGCGCAAGTGGCTTGTAAGCATGCTACAACTAACACGGGATCCGTCTGCCTCTGTCCACGGTAAGGGTATTTAGCGGGCTGACTGATGTTTTCAGTTTGTAGACTTATGGACCATCTTTTAAAATTCATGCGGAGGACAATTGAATATTAATTATTAACGAACAATCTACAGATGTTGAATCTTAAAAAGGGATTTTTATTATGGGAATAACAGCCAATTTGGAAAAACATAAAAGATTTGATGACGTCACGGATTGATGGGTTTATATTTTGTTCGGGGGACCCATTCAGGTAAAAATGGACGGACGTATCACTACATGGAAAAAAACAACCGATTCTCGTCATCGTACGTCGGTTTTTTGATCTGTAGGGAAAAAGGTAACATTTTGTACTGTTTAGACAATATACGGTGTCTTTGGAAAAATAATAAGCACTTTGGCAAGCAGGGTCAGATGTACAGACCTTGATTTAAACATCGTCGGATTTATATATATCGTCGCCCCCAGAAGAGCACACTGATATCTGATACCTGACACGTGACCTGTACCTGAACACGTGACACAAAACTATTCATCTCGTTACGTTATAACTACCAATACGGCAAAGCCGCAAGCCATTCTGTATCTCTGTTGTCACAGCGTAATCGATCAAGATGTGAGACTAAACATGTGGTTCTGTGACAGGGAGGGTAGGACACGATCTGCCTGATTTGGGGGATTTCAAACGGGAATTGTCAAACGCGACATGCATTACTATGGCGTCTCGGTCCCAGTGGACATTAAAAAATATCTCTTAAACCTGTGTCAAAAGATCTAGTATATCATGATAAAGTAGAAAAAATATGAAGTTCACATCAATCATGCTTCTGTTAAATTACTGTGCATAACTCAAAATCCCGAAAAACTTCCCTGCAAAAGTATCTCTATCAAACATAATACCCTTGAACATACGCGCCAAGGCTAAAGGGCTATGCGCTCTGTAGCCATGCGCCACCGATACCCTAATATCAAAACAAGCACGATTATAATTATTATAACCCAAAACCATTGCACTCATGGGGTCTCTGAAATGAACGTGCGCAACTAAGGAGCGGGGGATGCCCAGGACTACGAAACTGCTCCGAGATATGTAGTGAATTGTAGATACTGCCCTCTACTGTAAATAGCCAGTTCAGTAATAATTTAAATAGAAAATAGAGATTTTCGATCAGTGCAAATATCTTTTGCGGACTCTGTTGCGGAGGCCAGGTATACATCAGCAAGTATATTGAAAAGAGTGTATATAGAATGTTCTTTATGGTGTTTAGGTGCCTCACGTGAGTAAAAAGAAGAAGATATGAGTTGATTTAATTGGGACCCGCTTAGTTTTTTAAACTAAAAAGGTAGGTATTTTTCGTAGCTGACGTTACATTTAAGAAGGTGCCTAAGAAACCAGGCCCATACAAAATATGCGTAAGCTCTGAAACATGTTCATACTGGATTTACATGCATATGCAATGCTTTTCAATTGAGTTAAATTGAATGACAATGTTATTTGAGTTCCTATACAGTGTGAATAGAAAAGGGGTTTTGCCACAGAAATTTCATATATTTTATGAAGGCTCGAGTTTTAACCTTCATGATGACATAAAGTTGAGATGTTTAACAATATTTGACATTTAAAGGAACATGATTACCGAATTCCCATTTATAGACATTTCAAAATATAAAATGAGAAAACAATAGTAACTTCCCTTTTGGAATATGAACAAAATCAAAATAAAATAGAAAGTATAGATTCTTTCGCGTTGTTTTTGACAAGCAAACTAAAAAATGATTTGATAAATATAGGTTTACAATTGGGAAATGAACCTGAATCGCTTCTTTCTTAAACTTTCCAATAGAAATATGGAAGACAAGAAATCTTTTTATTCATTTTACAAACAAACATCAAAAGAAATTAGAAAAATCGTGTGTGTTTTTTTTCATTTCCATTTTAAATGAGAAAATAATTAACGATAATATCAATGTACAATGTAAATAGCTTCTCTTCGATTTTATATTTGTCATGTGTTATGTGCCACGTGCAAAGCATGGGAAAATCGGCAGGATATACAGTAATGCTATTACTGTAAAATCATATCTTGTGTGCGCTTTTCGGCATTCATATAGTTTTTCAGGCAGGTTTGTTTTTACCCGAAATTGTATTCTGTCTATTGAAATCGTAAGAGGCACTTACAAATATCGCAATTTTCTAGTAATCTAAATCGAAACTAGTAGTATACAAGGATATTAAAATTTCCGCTCGCCTAGAAAACTTCATTTTAGAAAAATCCTTATAAAAATATGAGTGGGGATGTAACTACAGCTTGCATTTCATATTAGAGTAATACGATACCTGATAGGTTCTCCGAATCCAAGGATGGGAATTGGATTGGCTTTACTGTGTACGCTCTCATTAAAATTTTAACGAGTCTGCCTCACAAACACGTAATGCTAAATACATTACTGTTACCATTCGTACTTGCATTTTTCAGAATACAAACGAGGTTTTTTCAGTTTTGTCTGATACGGAAACCGGTGTGAAAGCAGATATGTCGGCGGGAGCCACAGTCCGGGGTCCATAGACGATACGGAATAAAGCGTGAAAACTCATGTTGCGTGAAGATCAACCTGAATCGATTGCCCTATGTTACCATTGTTCCCGGACTAGAGAGCCCGGACAATAATACTATACACATGTGTGAATAGTTGTTGGATATTATCGAAACACTGCTTATTGAAAAACTTTAATCACAACAGGCTCTGCCAGTACTGAAGTACTGTCAAGTTGGAAATCATTCAACTGAAAGCGAGTTGTAAATCACTCCCTGAGAGTAATGCCTGATGAGCGTTCGAGCAGGTTGTAAATACTTTGGAGTTTGTTATACAATGTATAAGCGCCGAGACCTAACATTACTCAGTATTTAGAAGTTCCACTCAGTCAATAGTATATATGTGTCAAAATGGTTAAAGTCCGGATTCAGACATTTCTTCGGTTGTTTAAGCTATCTGACAAGTGAAGGTGAATTAGCCGGGCTTAGCACATACAATAGCCATGGTCTGTAAGCTGAGGACTGCTGCTTTTAAAGTTGATAAAATGCTGGCAGTAATGTACAGCATCCTTGGTGAGAAGTGAGACCTTACAAGGAAAGGGGGGTGTTGGGGGGGGGGGTGGGGGGTAATATATATCCTTTTCCTTTTACAAAATTATGAAACACCCAATTTGTGGAAGTGATTCAGTAGGTTATTTCATTATGTGGAAAATATTTTGGCCATTTGTGGGCCCTTTAAGATTTGTGCATCTAAACACATCAAGAAAATGATTTATTAAACTAGATATATAATTTGAATCATGATGAGTTTATATAGGCTAGTAAAAAGATTACAATGATTAGAATATCTTTTGTTGCCTTAGCTCAGAGAAAAAGAGTCATATCTATAAATTGATAATTTTTAAAGGTATTCCTGGCTCTGAAAGGTAGAAGAATCGATCCTTATGAAAACAAGAATTGTACTAGCGGTTACTATGTATAGCCTCATAGTACATTTCGTGCTAATTTGTGCTTCCCATTGTACATCTAGAGTAAAAAAACGTTTAACAGTCTATAGAAGAGTGTCTTTAGTCCTGAAAAAGTACACACTGAACTGCCACCAGTGGAAGTGAAAGCCTCACATTTTAAGTTGAAATATAACAATTAGAACGCTTTTATTTTTACCTGTACAAAACTGGCCCCCTTATGCATACTCCACCATGTTCCGGGGTAATTAAATGTATCCTTTTTTTAAAAATTATTTATGTAATTCTTGTTTAATTACACCAGTTTTTAGTATTTTCCTGGATGTTAGTGGCGGCGTAAAATGTTCACGTTCATAGCCCATGATGATGACATCCTGAGCAATTTTCTTCATGAGATTAAGTAATTTTTGAATTGTGAATAATAAAAAATATTAGGAAAGTTATTTTGGAAACTGGTTCAAGGCTGACCTAATGCACCTGCAGGGCTTTAAGGTTAGAAATGGACGTGCCAACGCTTGAAAATCCTTGTGTTAAATGTGCTAGTAAAACTGATTGGTCGATTAAGGCGGAATAATGAATTGTAAATGCGCATTTCACTGAAGGCATAAACCTATAAACAAGTTCAAATCCATGGGGACTAACTGCCTATATATGGAATTGGACGATTAATCATGACTGGTCCGTTAATTTCATAAAATCCGTGTCCAGTTTCTCGAATAGCGAGTAATATTACAGTATTGCTTTTTTTCTTGAGTTAAATGGTTTGAACTTGTGGAAGTAAACTACACACAAAAAGAAAGTTCCCCTTCAAACAACATAACACCAACAAAACAAATTTGTCAAAAATATTATTGCCGAACCCTTAACTCGCATATGTTTATCTTCTTTCCAAATTAATTCAAAATTTGACAAGGTAAATAAAGCTGGCAATGAAAATATTTTATTCATAAAAAGCCTTTCTCTGTTTTGCCGTTTTTTTAATATAAATTAGAACGTATTGTACATAACGCTGATGATATATTTTCTTCTTGTTTAGTCTTATTGAAGATAAACAATTTTGTTTTCCGTCCTGATAAGTTATCCTACATGACAATTCTGAACACTTAAATTTTCAATTCAAATAAGCATTTATTAGCATTTTCATTCAGTAAGTACATTTCATAATGATAAAGAATATATTTACAGATAAGTTTTAAATAAATAGTTGCATCTTTAATGAATGAAATGTACAGAATATTGTAATGGCATGAACTCAAATGCAGGAGAGGTCATAATAAGTCTGGAGGACTTTGAGCATGGCCCCACCTCACATAAGATGTAATTATTGGACAGGATGGGACAAGACTGGAAAAGGCAAACAGATAGGAAAAGACAAGAACATTGTCAATTGTTTTAACAAGATCAGAGGCCAGAGAGCATGATAGTGAGCCAGTCATGAATTGATGAATGAGATGAAAAAGAAGGTATTGTAGTCAAAGGAATGAAAGACATAGTTTATGACAAATTGATAGATCAAAACATTACGTTAACTTGACCTAATTGAATATTTATTAATCGGCTATTTTTTGTTTAGTTTAAAGGCATTAATGGTTTAGAGGATGAATGGCTGTTACTTAGAGCATTCAATATTTTGGGAACAGTATTTTACTGGGTTTTAATTAGGTGTAGTGAGGATGTGTTGTAAGTACGGTACTTAAAATAAAAATCTGAACTTGATAGACTTAACACACACTATAGGAGTATTTCTAGACCTTTCGAAGGCTATCGATACACTTATGACATTATTTCCCTAAAACTTGAGAACTATGGTGTTGAAGGTATTGCCTTCGAGTGTCAGAAAGTATCAAAAATGTCAATATTAAATTATAATAAATTATGTTCATATGATTAGTAACTTGTGGCGTAACCCAAGGATGCTATTTATGTCCCCTTTTGTATTTAAATTAACAATGTCGTTTATTCTTCTAAATACTTCTATTTTATGATACCATCTTATTACTCCCATAGTTTAACTTGGTGTAATTCTCTGCTACTAAGCCAAGACATGTTATGCTCGTGGTTACAGCCAATAAATTATATATGAATATTGACAAAACTAATTACATCCTATTTTTTTTAAAAAAAGATTGATATTAATGATAATATTAGTATTTCTATAGGCCTATGTGTTTTACACCCCAGTCTTGTTTTTCTGTACGCTTACACCATGTAGTTGTCTTATGTCTCTATCTTTGTGCTGTATGTTTTTGGGTGACGGTGTGAAAGCAATATAGTCCGGCGGGAGCCACCGTCAGGGTTCAAGACGATACGGAATAAAGCGGAAACTAATGTTGCTCTAAATATCAACTGAATTGAAGTGGCCCTATCTACACCGTTGTAGCCGGTCCTATGAGTACGGCGGACTAATAATTACTTCTACATCTCCGGTACGATGCGTCGCTTTGCTTTGACTACTATATTTAATCTCCTCTCATTTACCCTTTGCAATCTTAGGCTTAAGGGTGGTTTTGGTTTTGGAATTTATTAGCGAAAACGTGGTCCATTTGGTTGTCGACCCCATTTAATTTACACATAGGACTATGGGGCTTACAAAATCATGGTTTTAGCTCTCACAACAAAACGATTGAAATTCGGCGGCGCGGGAACTTTTTACAGATGGGGTTTTTTGGCGTGCAGTCAATTACTATTAACTACAAAACTATACTATAAATCGGTCCCCCTTTAAGGAATTCGTCATAACCAATTGCTCATAAAACAAGTCACTTACCTGAATACAGAAATAAGAATACACGGTTAGCGTAGCAACTTGATAGAAACACTTGATTTGGGCCATCTACGAAGCTCATTCTCATAACAATCCGTGCTCACAATCGAAAGGTAATTCCCTTTTTTATTCAGACCTGGCTCTGTATTTATGTATTATCTATTAACTCGTGTTTTTTCCTGTTCTAGTGTGCGATGCACTTTTCGCTCCTAATTTATAATAGTAGTGTACACAGAACCCCAACAACCATGGCGTATCCAGACCTGAGCTATCGGGTGGGGGGGGGGGGGGGCTCAAAGGTTTCCCCGATTCCTGTTACCCGTGTTCTTCCTCGTTTTCTTTCTTTTTTTCATTCTTTGTCTTTTTTCTCATTCTCGCTTGCTCGGGATCATTTAACAAAAGGATATACAATTTCAATAGTTGCCTATTTTCAATGTTTTTGGTGTCCGCCATTAGATTTAAGAAAACTTTAGGTGTAAGGCTTTTGAGTAATTCTTTTTCTGGTCTTTTCCGAATTTCGAATGTCTTATAATCAAACAATAAAAAAGTGTGCTAAGTTAATTGAACAGACATAGCTTCCATCTCTAATGATCACCAAAAGAATGGTAAGAAGATTTCCTGCAAAAAACTAACCCCAGACCTAAATTAATCGAGATATTTTGGTTATAAACCACTACCAGAGGAGTTAAATTGAGGCCGTACCATAATTTAAGTAATTGATAACTCGTATTGAAATCTGTTTGTTTGATCTTCTCCTCTCTAGTTTTTACATTAAGTGTACGTTGGCTAAAAATGGAAGCAAATTATACTAGCTATCTTTGTTTCCAAACCTGATGTGGCGCTATAACGTACTCTCTGTCAGAGCCGGTTGGATCAACATTGGCTTACTAATCATGCTAATGTTGTTGTTCTTTTAAAGGAAATGTGAAGTTCAGAAGTAGTGCTTCATGGATGAGTAAACGGTATACATACAGGATGTATTAAAGCCACTATCAGCCATTTTTTTCCAAATTCAAAATGAGATTTTGTCTCAGGCTAAATTGCTAGTATTAGGTCATATCAACACCTTATATTACTGTTCTGTGTGAAAAACAGACACTGAAGCATTTTAAAGCGGTCTTGAAGGTGCCATTTACGGCTGTTTGTAGACCTTAAAAAGTCGGATCCCGACTTATATTAGTAAACAAAGCATAAAAATCACAATTTCTTGACAAATACGCGTGTTACGCTTAGCCACTTACAGAGGTCTTTACCACCATAATTTACGATACAACAGTGCCAAAATGGCCTTTGATGAAAAATAGGGAGCGCGATTTGTTTACATCGTGAAGAAATCGCTGATAGTGGCTTTAAGTATCGAGGTATTGGAGATGAATTTAAAGAGACATGAGGATATTTCCAGGAAGAAGCGCACCCAGTTTTTCTCGGACCCCGTTTTTTTTACATATTTGGAATGCTTACCAATGTATTAGATCACACCTGAAGTGAATAAGCCGAATACGCCATCTTTATGTAATAAGATGATGATTTAGTAGTTTCTGTCGTGCACGACAGAAAGTTAAAGCATGGTTTTCTATGGGGAACGATTACGATAGCAGACAAGTTCAAAACAAGATTTGCGGTTTTATTTTGCATCGTTGTCCAATAATCCTTCAAAACGTTGTCTCGGTAGGTGGTCTACAAACGGATCCAGTGAAAATCTTGAGAGAATCTTCTCCTAAAAAAATCTCCTTCTGTCCCTTTTAATATGTAAACCCTCAACCGACGGTGTGAAGTCCACAAAACAATACCATACAGTGGACTAACATTAGTCAGTAAATCTAATTTGCTTGCTCAGGAAAAAATCCTATATGTTGGCGGTCTTGGGCTTAATTCCCTTCGGATGTTCATGATTTATTATTTAAAGTATACGTGTTGTCTTTATATAGTTTCCTAATATACTCAATTATCATGGGACTATAATCACTTATTATTATTATTCCATCGTTACTGTATTTTGCTGTATCTTGTGATGAACAAAAATAAAGATGTGATGAGTGATGATTGATCATTACCCCGGGTCATAAATTCTCCTTCACGTTCGCCCCAGGATTCAAGGTAAAGGCGGACTCCGACGATTTCATGAGGAGGGCGCCATCAATTCCAAAAAAAATCGTTGTGTTTTTGCAAGGGAAACATTATTGCTTGTCCATTTACTAATCACTGTGTGAATTGCTAAGCCTTAAATTGATGCCTTTCATATAAAAAATCCACAACTTTTTTTTATGAAAAATCCGGATCCGGATTTTTGTTATAACGGTATCCTAGGGGACGTTAATACTTACACATAATTTATGGAATGGGCCTTTAGGTTTACTATGCTTTAGTTCTAGTTGACTATTTTTAATTATGAAAAAAATAAGATTTCGATAAATCTCTGAGCGAACTTAAGCTCAAATCATGCCACTTTGTTGCCCATGGGTATTCCGTGGCGTAAATGTCTTTTTGAATTGGGGGATGGGGTTGATGAAAATTATAAATGAAACGGGGGATTGGGGATTGATCGTATTGACCACCCGCCCCTCCCCCTCATTACAACGATTGGGGGGATATATCCCCAATCACTCCGGGATTACCACCTATGAGAGATTAAAACTTCAAACAGGTAAGTAATTCCATCAACTGTAAAACATCTGTGAAAGTAGATTTAGGCCGCCGGGAGCCACAGTCCGGGCTCCATAGACGACCAACGGAATAAAGCGTGAACTGAAACTAATGTTGCGTAAAGAGTCAACTGATCGATTGCTCTATTGTTACGTTGTAGCCGGGATATGAGTACGGCGCGGACTATAATTACTCATTCAAGTAAAAGGCCCTAACAGTTTTCAAACATGCTCGTAACGGATATATATAAGAAACTTTATATTGCTCTGGCGCAGGTCTCGCATTATACTCGAGAAGATCAGGTTCGTTAATGGGTGTAAAAGCATCATTTCCATTTTCTTTGTACTCGTAATTCAAATACAGTAATAAATGGCGTTTCCGGATCATATTACTACTTCCATTAACATGGAAATATTCGTCTATGGTAGAGGTATGGGCGCTTTTTTGGGTTTTTCTGCCGAGTAAGTTGACATAATTCTTGCAATTAAAATTTGCCCACAGGAGATATATTGATAACGTAATCAATATTGTGCGGCCACCCATTTGATTAATATACAGGCGTTAGAAAAATCGCATACAACCGTAAAAAGGATTAAACAGAATAAAGTTATTAAACGCTATTGCGTGCCATCACTGGGTAGTAATTGGCTGATTCCACCCTCCGGGATTACGGTAATTTCCCGTATTTACGATTGTCAAAGAGGCCAATTGCGCGAAACCGGTGACAGCGGGAGTGCCTTAATTTAGTCAAATTCATCGACTCTGCACCAAACAATTAAAAAACAATCAAACCAATGAAATCTGGAGTTTTTCAAAATACCATCTTCTTCGAGCAGTCAGTGAGTCCTATTTAAACAACTTCATGAGATTTTAACTGCTTGGGCAGTATGCAATCTTTCACATTGGTAATATGACATTTGCACGATCCCGAAATGCATACATTCCGGTGCCCATTTTCCATCCGGACAAATTTACCAGCCTCAAGTCGGCTAAAAAACATACGGTTAGGAGCGTAACACAAAAATAACCAGGAAAACTACCCTTCTGTGACGTTGCACTTTTGTTGTGTAATCGTCCGTCCGGTGACAAGTAGGGCACAGTACGATCGAAAATATCACGTTTTGCTGTGAAACTTTAAACACCAAGTGCAGCGATTGTTTTGGTTCCAGAGATATTCTTCTACATTTTGGAAGATAACTTCCGTTGGAAAGGTACTTTTTTCATTTGTAATTTTAGGACACTGTTCGGCGACGCGCGAACGAACAACAACTTTTGTGAAACATGACCTCTGGTACAAGGTCCCGGATGGAAAGGCACCGAATGAGATGCATTTCGAGGGATTGGTGGAAAATGTCTATTACATGTTAAATCATGAGAAGCAATAAAATACGCTTGTGCCCAGCTGCGCTTGTTTCCCGCTTTATGGCCTCAGTTGAAGTGGGTGAGAAGAAACCCAAAGTGCAGGGAACCAGCGTACCAATAAATATGCCCGCCATTTTAGCATGGTGCTGATTGGCAAATTAAATGATTTTTTTTTGTAGCACTGAGGCGGTAGAGATAAGTGTGATGTAGCCCGTTGTAACCATCGGCCCGGGCATCGGACAGCTACGTCCAGTGATTATAGTAAAGCCAGGCGACTGTGAGACTTCAAAAAATTTTGGAGACAGTCCAAGGTTCGGGAGACGGAGCAAAGGAATGGATATCACAGAATCAATAAAGCTCAAGAGAGGCAAAACTGGATGTGTTTTACGTTTACACCTCGAGCCTATATCATGCACGCAGGCGCTATAAAGTTA
This sequence comes from Ophioderma brevispina, assembly GCA_023653785.1. NCBI lineage: Eukaryota > Metazoa > Echinodermata > Ophiuroidea > Amphilepidida > Ophiodermatidae > Ophioderma > Ophioderma brevispina. Next base: position 15,553 of record JAMKCH010029507.1, read on the forward strand.
TTTCAGAATTTGCAAATTTCTTTGTGTCTCTGTTGTATAATTTTATTGTAAAAATTATTTGTATTCAACATTTTTGTATTCTCTCGCTGTCAGAATCCTCTTCTCATTTCAAAAAATAGTTTCAAAATCAATGTCACAGATCCAGTTCGTAATAATAATAATAATAATAATAATAAAGCATTATGTATATAGCGGCTAAAAACATAGATCTCTAGCGTCAGCATGAAAAGATTAGTAGAACTGCATTTTGCCCAGTCAGAAGCTTTGGAAAACCCAAACTGTTTTTTAAGTTATAACGAAAAAAATATGTGTTTATACTGCCTACAGAAAATAATTAAACTCTCGTATAAAACATGTTATACATGTACAGAAATGTTGCTGGCTTGAAACTTGAAAAATCCGATTTATCTGTAACTTTGGAATTAGCATTTAGGTGACTCTATTTAGTTAGAATCTAGAACTGAATACTCCCCCCTCTACCGTCTCTTTCTTCGTTTTTTTTGTGAACCCGTGTCCTAACCTCGTCCTGGCTTTCTTCATCGTCATTCCCTTTTAGTACCTTCTCTTTTGGGTTTCACCATCTCTCTCTGTGCCTTTGTGTCGGGCGTACTCGCCATCCCTTACCCTCTTTTCATCTTCGCCCCTTCCAACACCTTTTCCCTCCCTTGTGTGCATTCTTATCTTAGTAGTAAGCTCCACCCCTTAAGCTTGTTGTGGATTCCGTTTTTTAATTACTACACAAAAAAATGATGATTTATAAATCTCTTTGAGGGGAAACAAGAATAAATAGGTATCAGAATTGAGTCTCTTCTTCTCATCCATACATATATGATTCGCTTTAAGGAAAGATGTCAAGATTTTTTGTCAAGCTCAGTTGACTTAAATTCATAAATATAGTACAATTTCCATCACGAATCCCCGAAAAAAATAATACATTTTGAGTAAAATTAACAAAATAGAGGCATGTTAATTTTGGCTTTTTTGACATACGAAGAGAAGAAAACGGGCGGATTTTTCGCCCCGGCCTTCCATTGATCAAAAGCGCCCAACTCGGGACGTCAAAGTGAGGACAAAAAATCGTGTTTACTCGAATTGTTAATTGCTGACACTGTACTACTGATGGATTAATGAAAAGTAATAAGAAAATTAGAAAAAAAAGTTACAGACTGACAATTATGTTCATGTCGTTCGGTTTAATTCTTATTGAAGTGGCAACCCTGCGATATGTTGGTCACAACGACGTAAATTAAGGATGGTCATCACTTGACGTCACCATGTGCCTGCCTGCCTGCGATGTGGATTGTCGGAATAGGGGTCGAGTAAGCTATTGGGAAGGAAATTAAAAGGGCAAAAATAATCAACAAATGGGACAATTTTCAACTTATTTGATTTAATATGTAACTACGTTACTTAAGCTTCCATCCATACCAAATTTTCCAAATATTCAGAATCGTGACATAGTTCGCTTTAATTAGTAGTAGGGTTATAAACCAGAATCCATTCTAGACGTTTGGGGAAGAGTTTGAAAATGTTTTCTATAGTTGGAAGGGCGCTGAACGTCCAGAATTTGGGTCCAAACCTCTGGGAAATGTAGGTGGAACTTGGTAAAATAAGGCGGGTAAAAATTAGTAAAGGGGGAAAATTTTTGAAATCAAGTTAAATTGTGTTTCAATGTATTACCAATGTATGTGGTCTCATATAAGGATTTAAATATGTATAGTTTGTATAGGGTCCGACCTTTAGTCCTACGCTACAGCTTCTGATAGAGGTTCAAGGTTCATTTGGGGGACAAAAAATAAAATCCATGCTCAGATTTGTGAAAACAGGTGTTCAACATTAGTGACCTGATCATCCTAAAGCAGAAAAATTTAATTTCAATTACTTGGGTGACATCTCTGTATACCAATTTGACGGTAAAGTTTGCTGAACCCTTTAGAAACAGTGAGACACTTGTTACATTTTGCACTAATTACGAAACCCCAAAAGCCAAACATTGTAAATAAGGCAAGACGAATCATTGGACACCAGTTTTAACAAAATCGAAGCAATGGGTAACGGTTACCAGAGGATGACCTTGAACCATAATACGAACCTAAAGGTTCGGAACCTAGGCCAAATATACCTGTTTTAATCCTTAAATGAGACAAAGGTACATTGGATGTACATTTAACACAATTTGGCTTTAGTCCCTATGTACTAATTTTACCCCTTATTTTTACAAAGTTCCCAACATTTTCCCCAGAGTGGACCCAAAAATTCAGGATTCAGCACCCTTCAAAAACTATAGAAAAAACATTTCAAACCTTCTTCCCAAACTGCTAGAAATGGATTGATTTGATTTATAACCCTACTCTAGCTTACTTAATGAATCATAGGTGTTGGGGCCTTTCGTCCATACATACCATATTGATTCGCTTTACTTAGCTCACTCCTGGGTCTAACTGAATTTTGACCCCTAAAAAATATGGAGTAGGGCCCTTCTTTGATTGGTTGCTATAGAGTATTAAATTTGAGTTTTGTAGATAGCGATTGTTACAACCTTGTTTATAAATGATGTAGTTACGAGAAAAATTTGTTTGCAAAAAAACCAAATGAATGTCCATTTCCCCAACTGAGATTATTGCGGAGAATTGGCACAAAATACAGCAGTTAAATATACCGGAAACGTTGAGAAGAATTATTCGTGTATTCATACAATAATTAACGACGTTGATACCAGGATATTGAAAGTAGGTATCCTTTAAAGCAGCGTGGCACAACGTATGGTGGTCTTTAACTCAAATATTTTTTTTAAAAGGGCGATGTCGGGTTTTTTAAATGGACTCTTCAAAAGGAGGCGTATAACGGAAGGTTTTTTTCCATGGAGCAGGAGATAAAATTCTGGTTTAACAATTTGGGGGTATTCTTTCCTACTTTCATCTAAACCTTTTAATAATAATGTTCAAGCCATCCCATTATTAAAATAATATATTGGATATTCAAAGATGAGGGTAATATTTTCGGTTATCTTGTAATTTTCACAAAGATGTGCGAAGGAAGGTCTTGTGATACACGACATTTTAAGTGCGTCATGGGAGACACTAAAAGATACCAAGTATAATAAATGAACTAATGTAGTATTTCAAAATGCGATTTAATCCCGGAAGACTTAAAAACTCATCCGCTGCTTGGCCAGTGGTTCGTGGCAGTAGACATATAGAACCATGTTTCTGGTTTGAATAAAAAACCGGTTGTAACGGGTATAAACGGGAGCAAGCTCTGTAACAAACGCGCCAAATAGTCTTTCAAAACACAAGAGGTCTATAAGATGGAAGGCGCCACTTGTGCCACACCAGCAGACACTAGCTGAGGCCTCCATCACAGGATGTTTCGGCCACATTAAAAATCAGTATTCTCCGGGTGGTGGCCAGCAAGCACCAAAAAATGGCAACCTCCTGCTTGACTAAACACAGACTTGAAAAAACTGCTTCACAAAGTCTGCTTTTCGGTGACTTTTAACTGACGCATTTCTTGTGTGGTACTAAGGACGGGGTTCGAGTAACACTAAAAATTCATTTTAATCCTTTTAAGTGGCTTTGCAGTGCTAACTCTGGGACGCTTGATCTTGCCAATGAATTTCTGACTTCTTTTTGTATGAATAACTGAAATATGTAGGTGAAATATGACTGTCAAATGTTGATTCACCAGGCAAATATGCCAGTAAGCACTCTCTCTGAAGTTGCTGAAGTAATTGGCCAAATGTCCAAGAAGGCCTGCACTGTGGACACACCTCCTTCCTGGCTCATTAAAAGAACTTGACATTCTATACCCTATCATCACCAGATGTACCAGTATTCTCTTTGACAGGATATTTCTCACACATTGATGCATTCTATCATATCCCTGCACTTTTTGGAAGATATCTTGGATCATGATGTACTTAAGAGTACTTATAGCATGGTTTTCTATGGTGAAACGAATTACGATAGCAGCCAAAGTTCAAAACAAGGATTTGCGGTTTTATTTTGCATCGGTTTGTCCAATAATCCCTTACCAAAAACGTTTTGGTAGGTTGTCTACAACCGATCCGTGAAATTTGAGAGAAATTCCGTATCCTAAAAAAATCTCCTCACTCCCCTGTCCCTTTAATAATGTAAACCCTCAAACGACGGTTTGAATCCACAAAAACAAAAACAACATACCATACATTGGGACTACACATTAGTCAGTTAAATCTTAATTTGGTTGCCAGGAAAATCCTTAGTGGAGCAGGTCTGTGCTTAATTCCCTTCAGTTTCATGTCTCAATGATTTATTATTAAAAAATCACACAATTAAAAAATTTTATTATTTTTCTAATACTTCAATTAGCATTGTACTATATACTTATTATTATTATTCATCGTACTGTATTTTGCTGTATCTTGTGATGAACAAATAAATATTGATTGATTGATTGATTGACAGTACCCCAGGGCCCTAAATTCTCCTTCATCACTTCGCCCCACGTATTCCAGTTAAAGGCTGACTCCGAGATTTCCTGATGGAGGGCGGCCCCAATTTCCAAAAAAAAATCGGTTGTTGCATTAGCATAATGCTTGTCCACATACTATCACTGTGTGAAATTCAAGGTCTTAAATCGAATGCTCCTTCATATAGACCAATACCACAACTTTTTTATAAATTCCGGATCCGGATTTTTTTGTTATAGCACGGTATCCTATGGGACATAATACTACCATAATTTTCGGAATTGTGCATTTTTAGGTTCTATCTTTATTTCTCGTTGACTATATTTTCATTATTATAAAAAAAATAATATTTCGAAATCTCGAGTCAGACTTTAAGCTCCAACATTTTGCCACTTTTGTTGCCCATGGTATTCAGTGGCGTAAATGTCTTTTTGACATTGGGGGATGGGTTGATGAAATTATTAATGAAACGGGTATTGGGGATGATGCGTATTGACCCCGCCCCCCTCCCCTCTCATACAAATATTGGGGGGATATATCCCCCATCCCTCCCGGGATTTAACGCCTATGATAGTATTAAAACTTCAACAGGTAAAAATTCCCCAATCTGTAACATCTGTGAAAGTAATTTAGTCCGCAGGTAGCAAAGTCCGGGCTCCATAGACGACCAACAGGATAAAGCGTTACACTAATGTTGCGTAAAGGTCAACTGAATCGAATGCTCTATTTGTTAGCAAAAAACCCGTTGTAGCCGACTATAGTATCGGCGGATATAATTAGCTCAGTTCAAATCAAGGCCCTAACAAGTTTTCAAACATTGCTCGTAACTTGTCTATATAAGAAACTATATTTCTATGGCGTAGGTCCTAGCATGATACTCGAGAGTTCCAGGTCGATTCATGGGTAAGCACTCATTTTCCATTTTCCTTTGTACTCGTAATTCACTTCAGTAATAAATGCGTTTCCGGATCATATACCTAATATACTACTTTTCCATTATAACATGGAATATTCGTCGGTTAGAGGTAGGGGCCATTCTTTTTGTGTTTTTCATGCCAGTAATTGAACATTCTTGCAATTAAATTTGCCCACAGGAGATATATTGATAACTGTAATCAATTTGTGCCACCCATTTTGCTTAATACTACTACACGGGTTAGAAAATGCATGACAACCGTAAAAAGAATTACAGAATACAGTTATTAAAGCTTATTGCGTGCCACTCACATGGTGTATTAATTGCTTGCATTTCCACCCCCTCCGGATACGTGTATTTCCGTATTTACGATTGGCAAAGAGGCAATTTGCTGGAACCGGTGACAGCTGGAGTGCCTTAATTTAGCTCAAATCATCGACTCCACCAAACCATTAAAAACAATCAAACCAATGACATCTGGAGTTATTTCAAAATAAACCCTCTTCTTCGAGGGCAGTCAGTGAGTCCTATTTAACAACTTCATTGAGATTTTAACTGCTTTGGGCAGGTATGTCAATCTTTCACCTTGGTTATAGACCATTTGGCACGATCCCCGAAAGGCATCTCATTCGGGCCCATTTCCATCCGGGAACTTTATTAAACAGCCTCAATCGGCTAAAAACATAACGGTTTAGTGAGCGTAACACAAATCCACAAAGAAACTTACCCTATCTGTTACGTTGCACTAGAGTTGTGTATCGTCCGTCAGGTGACAGTAGGGGCATCAGTACGATCGAAAAATAATCACGTTTTGTCGTGAATTTCAACACCAGTGCCTCGATTGATTTTTGTTCCATAGATATTCTTCTTAGCATTTTTGTAAGATTAACTCACGTGAAACGGTACTTTGTATTGTAATTTTAGGCACTGTTCGGCGACGCGAACGAACAACCAATTTTTTTGCTAAACTGACCATCTGCAGGACAAGTTCCCGGATGCGAAATGGGCACCGAATGATATGCATTTCGGGGATTGTGAAAATGGTCTATTACATGTAAAGTCAGTTGAGTAACCAATAAAATACGCTTTGTGCCCGCTGCGCTGGGCCTTGGGTTTCGCTTTATGGCTCAGTTGTGAAGTGGGTGAGACACCAAGCAAAGTCGCAGGGAACCAGCGTACCAATAAATCTGCCGCCATTTTTTATCATGGGCTGATTGGCTCACTACTGATGTGCATCAACTGATCTGTAGAGATCAGTGTGGATGTAGTCACCATTGGAAACATTCGGCCCGGGCATTCGGCAGCTACGTCCAGTTATTATAGTAAAGCCAGCGGACTGTTGAGACTTCAAAAACTTTTGAGACCGTCGAATGTTCGGGATGAGGAGCCATTTTTGTATCCACAGAATCAATAACATCTCAAAGCGCAAACTGGATGTGTTTTACGTTTACGCACCGTACCTATATCATGCACGCATGCCGCTATAAAAGTTTATTCAATATTTGCAATTTCTTATGTGTCTCTGTTGTATAATTTTATTGTAAAAAATTATGCATTCAACATTTTGTATTCCCTCTCGCTGTCAGAATCCTCGGCTAATATCAACAAACAAGTTACAAAACATTCACAGATCCAAGGTCGTAATATAGCGAATAATAATCATAATAACCTTATTTATATAGCGCCTAACAACAAGATCTCTAGCGCTCAAGCATTAAAGATATGTCGAACTGCATTTGCCCATCAGAAGCTGTAAACCCAAAACTGTTTTTAAGTTATAACGAAAAAAATATTTTTATTGACGTGCACAAAAATAATTCAACTCTAGTATTAAACACTGTTATAATGTACAGAAATGTTTTCTGCTTGGAAACAAAAATCCGATTAATCTCTACCTTGGAATTAAGCATTTTAAGTGACTATCTTTAGTTCTATAATCTGATGACTATTTTTTAATTAACTACACAAAACAATTATATTTCAATCTCTTTGAGGGGAAACAAGATATCTAGGTATCATATTATTTGAGTCTTGCTTTTTCCACTTCCATACTATACTGATCGCTATTAAAGGAAATATGTCAAGATTTTGTCAAGCTCAGTTTGACTACATTCTAAATATATGTAACATACTCACGAAATTCCGAAAAAATAATAGCAGTGATGTCAAATTAACAAAATAAGGCATTTTAATTTTTGCTTTTTTGACATACGAAGAAAACGGGCGGATTTTTCGCCACGGCTCATTGATCAAAAGCGCCCAACTCGTGACGGCAAAGTTGATGACCAAAAACATCGTGTTACCGAAATTTTATTGCTGACACTGTAATATTGATGGAGTAATGAAAGTAATAATAATAAAAATTAGAAAAAAAAGTGACAAGAAGCCATATTCTGTTATCATTCGTTGTGTTTTATTATTGATTGATAGTGGCAACATGCGATATTGATGATGGTCACAACGACGTCAACGATGGTCATCACTTTGACGTCACCATTGCCTGCGCTGCGATGTGGGATTTGGCGGAATCGTTTTAGGAGCTATTGGGCGGGGGGGAAAAGGAAATTAAAAGGCAACATACTCAACAATGTGCAGCAATTTTCAACTTATTTGACTTATATGTAATCTACGTTACTTAGCTTCCATCCTACCAAAATTTCAAAAATATTCAGAATCTGACATATTTCCTTTACTTAGTAGTAGGGTATAAACCAGGAATTCCCATTCTAGAAGTTTGGGGAAGAAGGTTGAAAATGTGTTTTATAGTTGAAGGGTGATGAATTCCCCGAATTGTGGGTCCAACCTCTGGGGAAAATGTGGTGGAACTTTGTACAATAAGGGGGTAAAATTAGTACAGGGGGGAAATGTTGAAATCAAGTTAAATTGTGTTTAAATGTTACCAATTTATTTGTCTCATTATAAGATTAAAAAAAGTATAGTTGTATAGGGTCGCCTTAGTTACACGGCTACAGCTCGGATAAGGTTCAAGGTCATTCTGGGCCAAAAAAATCCAAGCCTCAGATTTGGATGAAAACCGGTGCAAATTATGCCCTGATCAGACTAAAGCAGAAAATAATTTCAATTCCTTGTGGGTGACAAGCTTTGTATACAATTGAGGTCACGTTTTTGGTGACCCTATGAACCTTAGACACTTGCTAAAGTTTTGCCACTAATTACGGCACCAAATGCCAAACATTGGTAAAATAAGGCAAGACGAATAATTTGAACACCAGTTTTTTAACAAAAATCGAAGCAAGCACTGGGTAACGGTACCCCGGAGATGGAAGACCTTGAACCTTAATAGAACTAAAGGTCGGAACCTAGCAAACTATACCTTTTTAATCCTTATAATGAGACAAATTCTTTGGTGGACATTTAAAACACAATTTGAACTTTATTTCCCTGTTACAATTTTACCCCTTATTTTTAAAAGTCCCACATTTCCAGAGGTTGGACCCAAAAATTTCAGATCAGCACCCTTCAAACATAGAAAACATTTTCCAAACCTTCTTCCCAACTTCTAGAATGGGATTCTGATTATAACCACTACTATAGCTTACTAATGAACTCCATGGTGTTGGGCCTTTCTTCCCATACATACCATATTGATTCGCTTTACTTAGCTAACTCTGGGTCTAACTGAATTTGACCAAAAATATGGGTAAGGGCCCTCTTCGATGCTTTATATTATTTTGTTCGTATTTCAATTGCGTTTTGTAGAATAGCGTTGTTACAACCTTGTTTATAAATGAGTTAGTTACGAGAAAATTTCGTTTGCAAAAAACCAAGGAATGTCATTTTCCAAATTGAGATATTGAGGGAGGATCATGGCACAAATAAGCAGTAAATTTATGACCGGAAAACAGTGGAGAATATTCGTGTACTTCATACAATAATTCTACCGAGGTTGATACCAGAATATTGAAAGTGGTATCTTTAAAGGCCAGCAGTGTGCCACAACCGTATTGGTGGTCTTAACGTCAAATATTTTTTTTTAAAAATGGCGTATGTCGGGTTTATAAATGGACTCTTCAAATAGGATGGCGCTTATAAAGTAAGGTCATGGGCGCAGAGATAAATGATGGGTTTAAAACTAGGGTTAGTCCTATTTGAATGGATCTTTTTTAACAAAAAAACTTTTAATAATATTTTCAAGCCATCCCCATTATTAAAATAATATATTTGTATTCAGATTAGGGTCATTATTTTCAGGTATCGTGTACTTTTCACAAGAATGTGCGAAGAAGTTTGTTATAAACGGACCTTTTTAAGTTCATGGGCCTAAGCCACTAAAATGCTATGTTCAAAGAGTATAATAAAGGAACTAATGTTATGTTAGTTTCAAAATGCGAGGTAATCCAGGAGACTTAAAAACTTTCATCTGCGGGCCAGTGTCGTTTGGCATGTAAACATGTTTCATGTGTTGAATAAAAACCGGTTGTAACTGGTATAACCGGGAGGCAAGCTCTGTAACAACTCGCCAAAACGTTTCATTCAAAACACAGAGGCATTAAGATGTAAGGCGCCGTGTGCAACAACAGCAGAATCCTCAGCTGAGGGCTACATCACAGGAAGTTTCGGCTCATTAAACTCACTACTTCCTCCGGGTGGTGGGCCAGCATCACAAAAAGTGCCACCTCATTGCTGCCTAACATAGACTTGAAAAAATGCTACAAAGTCCTGCTTTTTCGTGACTTTTTACTGACGCATTTCTTTGTTGTAGTACTAAGGACGTGTTCATAACACCTACAAAAGTCATTTTAATTCATTTTCAGTGGCTTTGCCCAGTGCTAACTATTGACGCTGATTCTTGCCAATGATTTTCGACTGTTTTTTGTTGATAATGGCTTTTTTTTTTTTTGAACCGATTACGGTGACAATATGACGGTCAATGCTGAATCTCACCAGGCAAATGCTATAAGCACTCCCTGACTATAAGTTGCTGAAAATAATTGGCCAAAGGTCCAATAAGGCCTGCACTATGGACACACCTCCTTCCTGGCTCATTAAACAGAACGTGAAATGTCTATTAGCTATCATCACCAGCATTGTAACAGTTCTCTTTTGACAGCATCTTTCCTCGACCATTGAGGCATTCTATCACTATTCCCTGCCCTTTGACGATTATCTTTGGATCATGTTTACTTAAGAGTACTTATAGGCCAGTTTCCAAATCAAATTCATTGCCGAAAATGATTGAGAAGGCCGCATAACGTCAGGTATCAGCATGTTGGCGGTCATGACCTTGGTGAGCTATTGCCATTTTCATACAACTCTCCCTCACTGAGACAGCCCGTCTCCAGTTCAACAATTACATCTTTCAAGCCTTGATGCTATAAGGCTGTCTTACTCGTCTTGCTTGACTTGAGTGCTTCCTTCGATACCATTGACCATGATATTTTGATTAAAAGGCTTGAACCATTTTGTATCAACCGACACTATCTTGCCTGGTTTAGACCATAGCTCATGACCGAGTACCCGAATGATGGTTAACCATGAATGCCAGTCAGCATATTTTCAACTACCTGTTCATCGGGCGCCATTGTACCAGCAAGGTTCATAATGTAGTGCTCCAACTATATCGTGCGTGTTTTAACTTTGGCCATGTTTGTCATCATTTATTCGAAAGGAAGAAAACATGACAACATCTGAAGAATGTTGCTGGTCACGCTTTGACCTAACAACTTGTGCAGAACCAAAATCCGTCTCTTATTGCTTATTATTCATTTCTACTTCAATTTACCGCGTTTTCACAGAAAAAATTTAGTGTCAACGACCTATATTAAAGTACACTGGTTGTTATTGTGAGAGACGGGTATTTGTCACTCAACCCAAGTCGTTGAGGGGTTACACCTGATATAACAATGGCCTCACATACCGGGCCCATTGAAATATCTTTAGTCTCCATGGTTTTGACTGAGCTCCATTGGTCTCTTATATTGGGAAAAAGATTGAGGGCATTTATTTATTTTTTAAGAAAATGTGTTTCCAGTTTTATGTGCGGGAACAGACAGTTATGTGATTGTATTAATTTATTATGAATTTACACTTGGTTTTACCTTAGCCCCTCGATGGGGACAACAGAAGTTGTTATACAGTTGGTTAGTTGTCCACGCCCATTGACTAAAACGATGTTCTGCCGGCTCGATTCATGGCGTGCGCTATAGAGCTCTTAGTGTATCAAGAGGTCCGGGTGTTCGATTCCACTTCGGACGTATACTCTTAATCTATGATTTGGGACTAGAAGATGACAATTGGAAACTTGAGTTGGACTCTCTAAACTGCGCGATATTAAACTGGTACCTATAGGGATTACCTGGTCGGCCCTAGCCGCTTGTGTTATTTTGCTTGATGACTTATGTAGAGCTCTTTTTTGTACACATTGGCGGGAAAATGCGATAATAAATCATATTTGGATTTTCAACCATGTGATTTTGTGCTTTGGCAATGGAGTTCAGAAGTTTTCTAAGCCTTTAATGCTTGGAAGCTTGCATTATTCATTGTTGTGATAATGATCTTTGGTATGTTTACATCCATTCTTGGAAATGTTTAAGGTTCATCTCGTTCGATAATCTCCTGACGCGTTTCGGCGACAAAGATGAGTTTTGGATCCGAGAACAAATCCATCAACACTTCCAGCATGGAGAATTTCTAACCGCTGTCCTTTCCTCAGTGGTGTTGGGCAACCCACCATTTCATCTTTGTCTATCCAAACACTTTTTCAGGGTGGGTCGGCTGGTGTTCATTCCATGTTTCTTCGAGGTAAATCACTTGTGAAGTTTCTTGGTTTGATCTTTTTAAATTTTAGGCGTAGATAGTGACTGCGCCTCCCGTACCATATCTGATGAATACGGTCCAACATTCATCACTGCAAAAACAGTGTTTCGAAACGTGGTGCAAATTATTGTTTCGGATTAACATGTCAAATCTCTAAGTACTTGCCGTCAATTCAAACGTAATGTCAAATCCCTAAACATGTTTAATTTTAAATGTTTAGATATAAAGTGTTCAGATATTAACAGATATTTCAAAATTTTAGAAACGTGGTGCCAAATGGTGTTTAGAAAGTGTTTAATTCTAAACCCTTTTTTTGCAGGGTATGTGGGCCATTCCTTCCTCGGGTAGAATTAAGGCATCTAAAAGACTGGTTGCTTGCCTTTCGAAATCTTCTGTCAACCGTTTTGGTTTAAGAGTCTGTACACGTTGTTCTGGCGATTTCCTCTAGCAGTTTCCTTCTATCCATACATATGTAGCAATGTAATTTGAATTTCTTTCAACGTTTCTTTTTTTCGAGAAGTTTACTCTTTGGATATGTTTTGGAAATAACTGATTTCTATCGATTTTTGGCTAGATGTTTTGCGTTCTCTCGTTATGATATGCGTTTTTGGCCACAAAACGAGTTTGGCTCCGGAACAATCGATCACACTTCCAGCATGGAGAATCACTAACCGCTGTCCTTTCCCCATTGTGTGGACACCCACTGAATAGAAAGGGTCGATGTGGTAAAAAGTACACCGATATGTGCACACGCTTTCAATATGTAAAAAAACGGATATTTGGCCTAAATGTGATGTAGTTTATTGTCAAGTCCCAAAATGACTAAAATGGTAGAAAGGTCAATCTCATTATGTACAGATGTCACCAATAATAGTTACTCTGAATAAATTTAAATACTTGTAATTTATTGCCTGAGGAAAGAGAACTCCTAAAAAGTGAGTTTGATTATGTTTAAATTTTAACTTACAGAGATAAGGGGCAAAGAAGGCCAACCCAATTGGATTAGTGTTGCCCCTATGAAAAAACCTATTTTGTCGCATACATGATATAACTAGTATTTCGATTTTACAACCTATTCTTTCATCTATGACACATTAAGCTAGATGAATATTTCTACCATTTTTTACCAAACTTGGAGCAACTTCTGATTTTGACCCCTGTCAAATGGAATGATCTTTTTTGGACACATTTTACCCTATAATCCAAAACCAATGTCATAGATTGTACAAACTATACATTTTTTGAAGCCTTATTACTAGAAGGACAATAAGGCATACATATGAACATTATTGGGAGTATTTTAAAAGTTTTGACCCCTGTGTAATCTTAAATCAGACCCTATTGAAAAAGATGTCCACCACAATTTGAGAGTACTACCTTCCTAGCATTGATATAGAGGGTCCAAACTAACTACCAAAGGTGTCAAACTTGTTCTGTAACCTGGGGAGTGAATGATGTTTGACCTGGGTCCATGCTCCTCCTGCGCTACATGCATCCCTCCATATACCTAGAAGCTTATTATAAAACTGTTCTGGTATGTCCCTTTTGGCATTGGTTAATTTTTTTAATCTCGCATGATAAAAGGCTGTATAGCCAAGAATTAAACAAAATGGTCTTGGTGACTTTTGTTTGAAATCCTTCTCACTATGTAGGTTTTCTAAATTTGCTTGTTAGGCAAATGGCTAGGTTAATTTTATATTGCACATTTGGACATTTTCCCTGGCCAGGAACATAGCCCAGAAATTTAATACTAACAAATTTCCTATGGATTAAAGGGAAAAAAGAAATGCAAAATGAAGTTTAATATTCTAAATGGAAATGGATATCTCTCTAATACCACCAGTATCACTACCATTTTTCATTATTTTTTTTAAATTACAGACTCAGCCAGCAGAGAGTACATTACCAGCAAGTTGCTGCTGCAAAACTGGAAACCACCTCTACCTGTTTAGAAGGGAATTCACAGTGGTGACGACCAAAAGCCATTGGTCACCCTGTTCAATAATTCATCAGCCATACCTCACTTAACCCCCTGGGCACTACCACCTATGATACGATATGTCTAAATGGGTCATTACAGGACACAACATTGGATAGCCTTCTGACTAACCAATCAAAATAGTGCTTCTATAGCTCTGTGTAAACCATATCACCATTCTTACAGTGTCTATGATTTGCTCATTACATGATATTACCTTCCAGGTAACCAATCACAATAGTGCTTAGATGCCAATAGATAGGCAGGTAGTGCCCAGGGTGTTAAGAATAGAAAGATGGTTGAATTGAGTATAGAATTCAAAGAATGGCTATCAGAAGAATACCTTTTACTACATCAGATATCCAGTTGTGGAGATTGTAAGTTTTACATCAGCAGCTATCAGCCAGATGCATTATTCCCAAGCTAGGCACGATTTTTGCAACATACTGAATGCCTTTACAAGTCCGCACACAGACAATGGGCCACTGATCAACAGCACGGATGTTGGAACATTTGAAAGTTCAGATTCCACCATCAGAAAGTCACTCCAATTTGGTCCAAAGCAAATGGAAAAGGTAGAAAGGATAATGCCTAACTGAAAAGGCTCTATCAATAGCAACACTGGAACGAGCAATAAACATAGTACCGCAGTAAACAGCAGCCATTCAACCACTGGCAAAATTCCAGCATCCACAATCTTCCCTCTATACAGTTTGAATTAAAACTTTCCAAATTAATGTTGTAGGCGGAACAAGAAATCTGTATGAGAGACAAAGCACAGCAACCAAATGAAAACAAAAATGCTCAGAAGAATAGAAATTGGCAAGTAAAAATGGTCAATATTGGCGATTTGAGTGCGAATAAAACCATAAATAGTCGGTATATATTGGTAGATACACGGGATGGATGAAGTGCTAGTAACCTCTCCCCATCGTATTAGTTAAAATTAGAATTTTGCCATTATCTTGTTTTGCGTTCATATGCCACAACCATACTCGGGTTCCATGTTTGCGGTCATATTCCAAACCGAACTGTTTTCTCTGTAGTTATTGCAATTGTGCTGTAAGTGGATGACATACATATGCAAACTTGGGATTCCATCACCCATGAAATATCCATCCAACTTGGACCATTTTGACACATTAAAACCACAAAAACGGAAAACGTGTGCCTTGTAGGGACTTTTTTTTAACTACTTGATTCTACACTCTTGTGGTGGCATTTTGTTCATTGTCCCCACAAGCCACAGTGTAATTAATATCGATTATAAATTCATAAGTTGCCCTAGAGAAAAAGCAAAGCTTATTGCTTATTTCAAACTATCTCAATACACTTGAATCAATCCAAAGGAAAACATTACAAGCTATACAGTGAGTACCGTTATTGTTTTAATTTAATACCACTAATAACAAATACAAGTGATATGTTCTTCTTGAATCACTCTTTTGAGCATACATTGGTTGTTACACCCGATACACATATAGGCACGCAGACTACAGTGTGCATACTGTACACTCTGCAGGTATTTTATAAAATACACTGCCCTTTGTTAGCAGCAAGAAGTGTTTCTAGAATTATATAGAAAATATTTAGAGGAAAACTGATACTATAAAATTTAAGAAAGCAATCAAAAGAAAAAGAGCCAATGAGGGTATAATATGAGGCTGGGAACATCTTTAAATTGGATATTAAATAACTCCTGTGAAGGGGCAGGGCTTGCTTGAAGAGTGAGAGAAATATTTGCCCTTTTTACCATTTGCATGGAGAGCCTTGAACTGGCAGCAATCACTATGAGTTACAATATGCTCATCCACCAAGGACACAGTTCAGTGTATAGTACTTGTACATACATTGACATGAACTGACCTTGTGTGATCTGGATATCATATATCATACCCAAAAACCAGGGGTCCATTTTCTAAATACATTGGTGAATGAAAGCTACTGAACTGTGCCAAGGGAATTGAGACTTTACTAGCTCATAGTGAATGTGAACATTTACACAACAGGTAAATTCTCTCTACACAAAACAAGAGAAGATCCTGTGTGTATCCCAAGAATCATTCAGTCTCTTCAACAACATTTCATTGTGTGTCGCATTCGGGCCCATTGAAATACATTGTGTGCCTGTTTTCGTAAGTCACACTTTTGAGCACCCGATAAGGACAGTAATGCGAGTCCTTAGTGATTTGAAGGATGGTCCCTTAAATCATTTAAACATTTTCTGTTGTTTTGCTCGGTTTTCAACTCACAAAATAAATCATCTCACAAAATAAATTGTAGTCCTCAGATGAAAATTGATTTAGTCTTCAAAACTCCCTAGCAATGATCATGTGACATCATGTGATATCGCATTTTTGAAAGTCGGCGATCTGCCAATCACATTGGCTTGTGGGATACACACTGGATCTTCTCTTACACAAAACCATGGACCTTACAAGAGGTGAATGTCTTGTTATGTAACAAGATTTATTCTAATGCCAGTTAAGGCTCTAAACTGCGCAAAGGTTGAATGGGGTAAAACACATTCAAGAAGCGATGGGTTGCCCTAACTCAAGTGTTATTGAGTGTTCCACAGACCATCATCCTATGTACTATATGCAGAATGTACAGTGTAACTATAATCCAGAATGTGGAATACTCTTCTGTGCACAGTACATGGACACAGTGTGCCTATTGGTGGGTTCATACTTCATCGGCAGATGTCAGTCGACGTAGTCTTTTAAACATGCTTTGCCGCCGGATGCATGAAACATACGTGTTACATAAAAAGCATGCTCGAAAGGCTAGTGTCTGCAGACGTCTACCAATAAGTATGGAAACCAACCTTAATTATTCTGTATTCACAAAGTATAGTCTGTGTGCCTTAATTTATCATTTAGTAGACATGAATGTGAATGCTGATTGGTTAACGTCCCAATTAATATTTTCCCGTATTACCAGAGTAATCTTTCATTACTCACTGGATATGAGCTCGTATTACGTAATGCTTACAACAAGTATCAAAGATCCCCTACTTTACATGCATTCAAATCTATGACTGTAATGATCTTGCGCATTCGTGGAAGAGACTGTTTTGGTCCAGCACCCTTGAGGGCACACTCCAAGATGGCTTTTTGGTTCAACACACTGGTGTGATGCTGCTGGCAATCCAAACAAAATTTCTACTTGATACATTTTCCCTACATTCTTATGTACAAAACCATTTAAAGTCCCATGTGGGTTTTGGGATAGTGACCTTGTGATGTTTTTCAAACAGGTAAGTTAGTGTGTTTTCCTTACTACCGGGCCATGCTAACCTGCAGAATTCAACTCTCACTGACCTGGCACTGCATAGGCAAGACTATACTGCTATCAATGGGGCCATGACATCTGGTCTAGGACTGTCTTGTGACTGGGGGAAAATTGTATGGATCAGGAAAATGATGACCGAGGTTGTGTTACTGTGCAGGTAGGCCAACTTGTGGATTTGTACATTGTACGCCTCCGTAGAAACCGGCCTAGAATAGGGTGGCTACGCACACAGTCTGAGTTTCGGGATTCTGTTACTAGATTGTATGACAGCTGTGCTAATCCCGATTTAAATAAAATTTAATCAACTTGATAGGCTACCACTTTTCAAATGTCTACTAAATGATAAATTGTTACCCTGTTTGTTCTACGCAGTACGGAAAAATATCTATGGGCTGTTTCCAATATCACATTAGGCTATCGCCTGAAGGTGATATTGGAAAACAACAATAGATATTTTCCCGTAGTGCGTGAAAAAACAGGGGATAACTAATAGTATTGGTTGTATGTAGGTACAAGTCATTAATAATTGGCTCATGTGAGTGTGACGTACAACTACATGACTGTTCTTTCAATAGGCAATTGCAGAGTGAAAGGAACAGTCAAATTTTCTGCTGTACAAAATAGGCAGACTGTGTTATATAAACAAATATCACTATTTTTTTATGCATGTGAAGAGCACAAACCATACAACGTTCAAATCCGTCTATTGTAATATATAATAGAAAAATTACCATGAGGTCAAATTTGAGGAGTGATATCAACCACCAGAAACATGTTCTACCAAGTTTGTCTGTAGTATGGAATTTTGCCACCAATTATCCCATGAAACGAAGT
>JAMKCH010029508.1:0-23241 GCA_023653785.1 Ophioderma brevispina
TGTACTTTTGTATATTAATTCCACCCATAAAATTCATGAGCTAATGAACTTTTTTAATTGTAAAGCAGCTCTAGCTATAATTGAATTGGGTTTCTGTGTTATTCTGTCTGTTTGTAACACAAACGTTATCAGATGGTATAAAGACATATACACTATGAGTTACAATATACTCATCCACCACGGACACAGTTCAGTATGGGTTGTCGTAACTAGTACAAAAACTCATTGACATGACTGCCCTTGTGTGATCTTTGGTATCACTTCATACCCAAAACAGGGGGTGTATTTTCTATCACTGGTGAATGGAAGGTACTGGAACTGTGCCAAGGGAATTAGATTTTACTAGTCATAGTGATTACACTGCATGTTCTATATTCGGGACAACTTACTTCTGAGACATTCTCGAAACAAATGCTAATCAGACAGGATGGACCCATACTTGGCAACCATATGTTCATAGAAAATAACAATAATTACAAAACAAGATAAAACAAGCGGATTCTCGAACCACAAAGGTCCCCCACTTGTCGCGGTAGTTAAAATGAGAAAGTAACATAACTTAAGATCACAGGGAGAATTGTGATGGAAAAACATAGAGGCTCCTACCATAGCAATTTCAATACCTTGGATGACCCCAGATCACCTAAAAAATTCTGGTATCATTTTGACTACAAAAAACCCACCAAGTTAAATGACCATACACCCTTTTGTAGTTGTTTTGACCTTGGATGGCCCCCGCATGACCCTTGAATGACCTTCAAATATTTTCAGCACTGATGTTGACTTCACCACCAGTTCAACCATACAACCTATCACTGAATTGACCTCAGATGACCCCCTGATGACCCATAAATGACCTTGAAAAATTGCATAAAATGGTTGACTCCTGCACCCACTAGGTTCCTGACCATACAACTAATGCATAGGAGTTGACCTTTGATGAACCCGCATGACCTTGAAATGCCGCACCCACCAAGTTTCATCATCCTCCCACATGTTTAGGATTTGAACCTGAATACCCACATGAACCTTGAAATGACCTTCACATTTTTTTTGGCACCAATGTTAGCTACACCCATCAAGTTTTATCCTCCTACCACAATTGACAATGTTTTAAAAAGCAATTTTGACCACATTTGACCTTTGACCCTGGCACCTGAACCCATCTCCAAACTCATCCTGCCACCTACTTAAGCGACAAATCTGTTGCAAAGATACACCCATACTGCTTAGATCAAAAGATATCATGTTTAACAGTTTATAGCAATTTACCACCCTATTTTTTACCACTATTTTTTGCCCTCATTTGACCTTTGACCCTGACACATGACCCACTTTCGATCCCACCCAAGGCGTACTTGAGATACATCTATTTTGCAAAGATGGACACCTACCCGTACTAGTTTCCAAGATATCGCATGGGACACACACACGCAACACACGCACAACACACCCATCACACACGCACACCCCGACGGAAGCATTTCTAATAGTCCCCCTTCGCCAACAAAAGTTGGGCGGTGACCAATAAAAAAACTAAAAACCCCAGTGCCCTACAAATTCAAATAAAAAAAAAAATACTGCATGTAAAAACCCCAATCCTCAAATCCTGTAGTAGATACACCCTTTGATAAATCCAAGTGATGACTTTGGATTGGGTTGGCAAATATTCTTTGAAATCAAATTATTTTGAGTATTCTGAAAATTTTAAAAAATCATTACACAATGGAAACCTGGAAATTCTTCATAATAATTACTTCCATCAACAACACAAAACCAGTTCTCCATAGAATCCAATAATAGCCATTTAGCACCTATAAGGATTCGGTTGCTGTGTGTTATTGTGCATAGGTTTTGTTGGCCACTGTGGGAATGAAACCACCCTGTTTACTACCATTTTCAATTAAAGGGATTAGCAACCAGCATTTCTATCCGAAACAAATCGAAAAAAATCATCAAAATTCATATTTTTTATAATTTTTGTTACTGGCATTAATATGCGAACATAACCTGGCTAGTGGTTGGCTTGAAATCCGTAAATTAACGATAAGGCAGTAACTTTTTAATCTGATCTGTATGTTCGATTACTGCGTATCAAAGCGGACTTGAGATCAAAAAAGCCTTTTCCGGTGAATATCACACAGCTTTTCAGCGTGTTTGTGCACCATGATCAATACAGTTTGATGGCCACATAGATGCAAAAAAAAAAGAAAAAAAAAAACTCAAACCCAAACATTATTGATCTCTGTTTATCTGTTACTGGTGTAACCACAATCAGCTGTTAGATGCAGATTTTGAGACGCCCACGTGTATGTCTAATTATGCGGCAGACTGTTGCCAAATTTCTCAAATACTCATTTTTTCACTATTTGGTGGTTTGTTCTACATTAATTATTATATGAATATACACCCCTTATCCTGATTTCATAAGTTTAAAAAAAATGCATTCCTCCACATTTTTTTTTTCGATCTCTCACATTATCGCTGCTAATTCCCTTTATTTAGTTCATATCCCACGACAAGGTCCTCTTCCTTCATTAACTTTCCTAAGGCAGAAGTCCCATTTCCAAGTTTATACTTGTTTACTGTAATCTGAGGATACTCAGTCACATACATGTAGAATGTGATTGGTTAGCACATTGGGTGCATTGCGGTTGTGATAGTCCAGGGATGTGCATTTCAACACTTTGACACCATAGATTCCCTATTTGATAAATACCTATATGTTGAAAGTCTGAATAGACACTCGAAGTCAATTCTGTTTTTCAGTCCCAAAGTGGGAATTTGTTGCACATTTTTGGGACTATAGGTGTTCGCATGTGTACAGCTTAAAGAGCAGAGTAGGTATGTGATTTCTTGAGGATATGACAAACACCATTTTTCTTGATTTTTGGTGTGTTAATGCAAGATTATGCTTCAAATAGTTTAGCTGAAACAATCAGAACATAAAAAAGCTTAAAAAATGGGAAAATTGCCTTTCAAAAAAAAAAAGATAATTAAACAAAAATATTGGAGTAAATTTCCTTTTAGTTATACAGGCAAAAAATTAACATAACTTAAGATCACAGCGAGGATTGTGATGGAAAACCATAGAGGCTCCGATCCTAGCAGATTTTTTTTTTTTTTCAATACCTTGGATGACCCCCAGATCACCGTTAAACATTCTTGGTATCCATGGTGCTACAACCCACCAATTTAAATGAACCAACAACCATTTGTAATTTGTTTGACCTTGGATGGCCCCGCATGACCTTGAAATACCTTCAAAATTTTCATCACTGAATATGTTGACTACACCCAAGTTTTCATGACCATACAACCATATGCAGTGAAAACATTTTTTTTGAAAAAAGACCCAAAAAGATGACCCCTGAGAACCCAAAAGGGACCTTAAAGTTGTCAGAAATGTTGACTGCCAACCCACTAGGTTTCTATGACCATACAACTATGCATAGTATTTGACCTTGGATGGACCCCGCATGACCTTGAATCACCCGCACCCACCCAGTTTCATCAGCCTCCACATGTTTAGGGATGTTGACCTTGATGACCCCACATACCTTGAAATGACCTTCAAAATTTTTTGGGCCACTCCAAAGGTGAGCACAACCCCACCAAGTTTCATCATCCTACCACATTGACAAGGGTTATAGCACTTTAATCCCAATTTTGACCACATTTGACCTTTGACCCATGACATGACCCTCTCCAACGCATCCGCCACTACTTAAGCGCCAAATATGGGTGCAAACAGATGGACACCCCTACTTGCTTAGATCAAGATCCTCATGTTTGACCAAGTTTTATAGTCAATTTAATAACCCTATTTTTTTACCATATTTTTGACCATCATTTTGACCTTTGACCCAGGACAACAATGACCCACTTCGGATCCCACCCTACGCGTACTTGAGATACTCTATGTTCAAATATTGACACCTACCCGTCTTAGTTCCAAGATATCGCATTGGACGCAACACACCACACAACAAAACCAACCCCCCACCCACCACTCACACCCCCGCCGGGCAGCATTTCTATACGTCCCCCCCTTCGCCAACAAAAAGTTGGCGGGGGAACCAATAAAACAATAAAACAAAAGTTCAATCCAAAGTTCAAATTCAAAAAAAAAAAATACTGCATGTTGCGAAAACCCCAACCTCAAATCCTGTATAAGATACACCCGTTGATAAATCCAAAGTGGGGATGACTTTGGATGGGATTGGCAACCATAATTCTTTGAAAGCAAATTCTTTTTAAATTCGAAAATTTTAAAAATCATTACACAATGGAAATCCTGGAAATTCTTCATAATAATACTTCACAGACAACCAGAAAAACATTCTACATAGAATCCATAATAGCCATTTAAGCACCTATAAGGAGTCAGGTTGCCTTTGTGTTATTTGTGCTAGTTTTTGTTGGCCACTGTGGGAATGACCCTGTTTACTGCCATTTTTCATTAAAGGGATTAAGCAGCAATTTGCTAAAATTATAAAAAAGAAAAAAATCGAAAAAATCCTCAAAATTCTAGTTTTATATTTTTGTTACTGGCTGAATATCGCCATACCTTCTAGTGTTGGCCTTGAAATCCTTATATTAACGATAAGGCATAAACCTTTTTACACAAAAAAAAATAAAAATACAAAAAAAAAAATACATAGAACAATATCCTGTATTCTATACGTCGTATCAAAATTCGGACTTGAGATCAAACAGCCTTTCCGTTTCCCGGTAATATCACAGATTTTCAGCTTGGATTTGTGCCACCATGATCAATAACGTTTGACCGTCAAACCAAACATTTTGATCTCTGTTTATTCTTACTGGTGTAAACACAATCACTGTTTATGCCAGATTTTTGAGACGCCGCGATGTAATGTCTATTGCGGCAGACGGTGGACAAATTTCCTCAATACTTCATTTTCCCTTTGGGTGTTTGTTCTACATTAAAATTATTATAGGAATTAATACACACGTATCCCTGATTTATAAGTTTAACAATTCATTTCCACATTTTTTCGATCTCTCGCATTATCGCTAATCCCTTTAATTGAGTTCATGATCCACGACAAGGTCTCTTCCTTCATTACTTCATAAGGCATAAGCCATTTCCAAAGGTTAATTACTTAGTTACTGTAATCTGAGGATACTCAGTAAACATGTAGAAGGTGCGTGGTTAGCCAACATTGGGGTGCATTCGGTGATATCCAGGGATGGCATTTCACACTTTTCACACCATAGATCCCCTTTGATAAATACCCTATATGTTGAAAGCTGATAGCCATTACACTCAGACTCAAGTCTGTTTTCAGGCCCAAAGTGGGAATTGTTGCACTTGTTTGGGACTATATGTTTCTCATGAGGTAACAGCTAAAGCGTGGGGTTGTGATTTCTTGGGAATATTAAAACACCATTTTTCCTTTGGATTTTGGTGTGCTTTAAATTGCAAGATTGCAAGATTGAGATGAATCTTTTTTTTATAAAAAAAATCCAGAAATTAAAAAAAAGCTTAATGGAAATTGCTTTCAATAAAAAAACGAGAATTTAACAAAAATATTGGAGAAAAAGTCCTTATAATTATACATACCGCAAAAAAATAACAATAAGCTTTAATAAAAATTAAATGCCTTTTAAAATTAAAAAACAAAACATAAATTAACAAATATCTTGATTAAAATGTCCTTTTAAGAAAATACAATAAAAGATAAGTTTTATAAGAAGAATTTCAAAGGATCAAAAAAAAAGGAAAAGGAAAATTAATAAAAGCTTGAATGGAAACCAGAAATTAACAAAAGTTTACAGATTGATTCTTCTTACATTACAGATGGCTTTAAAGATCGGGGATCACTTTTTTATTCTAAAAAGCATTGTTCAAATAATTATGAGATTAATTTTTACAATTCCGGGGGATCCTAGTCTCACAGGGGGATTTTTTTCAGAAATTGAGATTTTTACACAAAGTTGTTCTGTGAAGCAAATCATCTCAAATTGCCTTGGTTTCATCTCACTAGGACATGAATATTTTTGAGTAATCGCATTTTTTAAATCAGATGGCCGCCATTACCATGGAAACGGGTCACATGACTGCCGCACCAGAATCACCGAAGGTTCGATGTGTAAGCAGAGCATTCAAGACATAAAAAGGTTTCTGATGAACTTGAGAGAAGGAGGAAATATCTACTAGGGCTGATGCCTGCCTGTGACTAGCCTTTAAGTGTAAAAAGAACTTGTGTAGTCAACAACTCTTGAAAACGGACTTACATTATCACACTTTAATTGCGTTTTCTCATATTGTGTTTTTTCAATTTTCACGATTTGTCACCACATAACAGTCATCTCAAGAACCATAGGGGTAGGCACTTCATTTTTTCACTGTTTTTCTCTATCTTTAGGAGCACAAAAATCGCGTGAGAGTTATATAATGATCTATCTATCTATCTCTCTTGCACCAATATTGAGCTCAGTAGGACAGATACAACTAATTGACCTTAACGGAAGTCCACCGGTGCATACCATGCACGCTGTGTATAAATATAGCTAGTAGCTACGTTGTTAGAATGGGAAAAGTGTTCCTATTTTTTTCACAACTCACATGACTCTGGGTGAAGAAACGAGTCCAAACTACTTCCTCTCTAAGAATAGGACTTGTATAGCTGATTCCACTTCATTAATTATTGAATATTTGGTGAACGTAAAACAATTGTTTTATATTTTAACTCCTGCTATCTTCGGTGGTTAGGGTACACACTTCAGCATGCTTTTAGGGGCCAGTCAAAATAGAATGAATGCTGCCTTAACCCAACCCTAATTGCAACGAATCAATTCCCAACAGAATTGTATTGAAATAGCTTTAAAACAACATCTCAAAAGCTACTAAAATCAAAGGAGTGTACTATGTTTTAAGGGTAAGGTTTACAGGGGTCAAAATATGAAGTATCAAAACGCGTCCGAAAATATGCCACGCTGTTCGTTACATTTCCATGAGCAAACAAAGTATAGTTGCCCTTCTCAGGTGTAGTTCAATGTTAATGAGTCAAAATAGGTCAAGGTCACAATGTGGGTAAAATATCAGAAATTCCGGTTTCGTTATAACAAATGGTGTCAAAGTGTTCGCCTAATGGTACAAAACCCGAAATAGACTGGGTTGCACCCATCTATAATCTTGTTTGCATAAGTGGAACGCAAAATGTGACGGGGGCTACAGGATCTATGGGAGGGGTCCCTAGTCCCTAGCTCTGTATTCTTATATAGAAAGTTCAAACAAAGAATCTATTTACCTGTCTTCTAGTTGGACAAATTAAAAAACAGTTTACAACCAGTCCGATCACAATCGACATTCCATGAATTTTACCCAGGATGACTTGAACGTTTGAGGCCTATTGTACTAAACTATAACGCATAGATAGGGGAACCTACTAACCTTTTTTTACCCTTAGGAGTACCCATAAATTGGTACTCATTTAAATCATTCGAACATTCTATTGTTTAACCCCTGTCAAACGTTCTCCCTTATTCTACAACTTTCCACTAGGTTGATTTTGGTAAGTCTTACTATAGATTTTTGACATCCATCAATACCCATATCTAATGTTCTGATAGCGTAGTTCATCAATGCTCATTATCTATTGTGTAGCAGGTGGTTTATCAATGCTCATATCTACTGCTGGCTACTACTTCATCAGAGGGTTGAGATAGGTATGTGCCACGCAGCTCAGCTCCACTCTTGTTGAATTATGTACACGATGGCGCAAAAATTTGCATAAAACATGGGTCCGTGACCTGAGCTAAGATTTTGCAAACTTTTTGGTTTAAATATCTAAAAATTAGCAGAAATTTTGGGCAAAAAGGCAGATTCCTACAGGTTAACTTATACCCGAAAGACCATGATAAAGGGTTTTTTTTTTTTTTGTCCCCTCTGTGGGCCGGGTACTTTTTTTTTTTTTTGTTACAATGATAAGGAAGACACAATAGAGATCACTTTCATCCCCTGTCAGTCTGTTGTTGATGTCTGTTGTTGTTGGGAAAAGGGTTAACATTGCTTGTACTATCCGCATACTTTGAGGATTTAATCCAAACTTCAGTCATAGATGCAACAGGGATCCCTCATTCTCTGAGAGGTCCAGGTCACATACCAAGGTCAAAGTCATTTGGATCCAGTTGTAAGATAGCTGAAAAGGGTAAAAAGTGACCTAAAAATTGAAAAGTTGAAGTTCATTGGGAACCAAACTTAACCATAGGTCAACATTTGGATCCCTCATATGTTTAATTAGTCAAAGGTCACATCCCAAGGTCCAAAGGTCACATCCCCAGGTAAAGGTCATGTGAGGTCAAGTTGTACGACAGGCTGAATGAAATTGACCTAAATTGAAAAAGTTGAATTTCAATTGGAACAACTTGAAATCATTATGTGCAACTTTGTCCCTCATTTGTTAATGAGGTCAAAGGTCACATGCCCAGGTCAAAGGTCAATGAACCTAGATCATTAACAAACCCGAGACGGCAAGCTACACTGAGTTGAGACTGGTTTTTTTTATACCAAAAACAGTGTTCCTTTTCAAAGTTGCGCACTCACTCTCCCAAATAAATCCTGCATACAACTCTGTGTGCAAGCTTGGTAATTAGGACACAGCTTCTCAAAACAAGGTCTTCCAAGCAAGGTTGTTATAACCTAACATGGTACACATGCTGAACGCCAACGATACACTGTCCATCATCATCCACACCCACCACCAAACAAAAAAACAAAACTCCAAAAATACAAAGGTAAAAAAAAGAAAAAAACTAAAAACATTAAAAAACCCATTGTACTTGGCTTCTCATTTGAAGTTTATAACATTTGTCCAAGACTGTCAAATCAGTTGCCCACCTACTTTTTTAAGCAAATACTGTGTGATGACTGGAGCACAATGTATCAGGGGTGCTCTGTGGTTCATATTTCTTTCAACCGCCTCTGGTACAACAATTATCATTCTAAAACATACGTCGTAATCTTATAGGTTTCCAGTAACAGAATTAAAGAATGTGGCACAATTTTTTATCCAATAAATTGAGGGCTTCCGATGGCAAAGCAATTAAATAAACTATCATCTTGTATTTGGACCTCTTTTTGTGGATTGCCCTGCATTTACTTTCAACCAGCATTGCTGAGGCTATTTTGGCATGTGAGGTGTACTGATTGTCATTATTCACTAACAAGTCTTCTCCGTCCCCCCAGTGACATACAGAAATGGGGGGTGATAGTAAGTTTGAAATTTTATGCAGTGATTAACCATGTGTCAGTTCCCTAAAGGTTCAAGTTGGCATGTTTTGCCATGTTTATTCTTAAATAAGGGGGTAGGAAATGTTGATTTATATGAGGGATATGTTAATTTTACAACAAATTTGGTTTGGATAGGAGCAAAATCGCCAAAGGAATACTTCAGCGGGCCGGCACTAGGAGTGATGTTCATAGCTTTCTTGTACTATTGTGCAACGGTATCTCGTGCATGGCACCTGTGTACGCCCGCGATTACAGCTGCGGCTTACTGCGACTCGCATGTTTAAGACTGCATGAAATATATGACGTCACTCCTTAGCCAGGCTGGACAAGTAAGGGTCTTGGGAATGACATTTTTTTTTGCAAAAGTTGGGACTATTTCATGCATATATTTCATGACTCCACTACCTCAATTTAAAATGCTTTGTTGACCACCCCTTTTTTTTATCAATTACTCAACAAGGGGAATAAGTGTAAAATCTTCGGAGAAAATAGGCCATAGTTTGTTAAAGCGGCAAGCCTTACCAATGTTGTAGGCCGATAAGGAAGTGTTCATTTTTTATGCAGGGGGGTGATGGAGGATTTTCGTCTTTTTTAACGCTGTTTTTTTCAAGTCCCCCTCACCCAGCTAAGTTTCCTGACAGATCATGTCCCCACAGCCCGTGACGTGTCGCTTGTGCTAAATTGAGTCACCCCTCCCCCTGTATAGTTTCAATTATACATTCATAAAAGTGGTCAATATCCAGACATCATCTTTTTTACGGGCAGCAGAGTGATTCTCCCCGTTAGCGCGATCCTTCGAATGAGTCAAACGGTTTATACTCATTGCACTTTTTGGCTGCTACCCACCTCACATTAGGCAGTATTTAGATTAAAAATTACTATAGGCCAAAATAAGCAGACACATGTTTCACAGCGCACTTCTCTGGCTCGGACGCACTGGACTCGACTCAGACCTGCCGCCTCGGACTCAGACTCTGACTCAGTTCCATGGACTCAGACCCGATGGACTCGGACTCGGAAAAACCTTTTTTCCCCAAAAACGCTGATGGACTCGGACTCGGCTTCGGAATCATGAGTCCGGACTCGCTCCAACCTGGTTACTACCCCCCCCCCTGATTTTTCGTAATAAGCGAGAGTTCCAAGAGCGACTCTGAAGAATTGTTCCTTTGGCACACTGCCTCTCATAATTTCAAAAAGTGACCTACATGGTATTTCTTGTAAGTTTTTAATCCTACAAAGTACCACACCATTTTTTATTCAAAACTAATAACACTTTGCAAAAACCGACACATCACCTGTGATGGTACCGAGTGTTAAAAAGTGTTTGCCAGTTTTAGTATTGGTAACAAATTGTGAGAATTAATAACATCAACTTTTTACGGACCTATATTTTCAGAACGACGAACTAGAGAATGAAAGACTCAAATGATAACTCTGTATATCAGACAACACACTAGAATGATAATCAACTTGATAAAAGAGGACAGTTGTGTTATTTTAACCATATAGGTTTTACCAGTCCAGTAAAAATCAAACTTTTTTATTTAATGTGTAGCAATCATAGACTTTACATATATTTTAGCAGTCCTGTACAAATTCAAACATTTTTATCGTTAAATATTTGTTCAATCACATTAATTAATTGTGATTGTTTATTCGTGTCAGTTTCATTAAAGTTTTCACGATTCTATTCGTGTCTGAAGAGGTTGTCGCGTTTATCCAAGAAATCAATGGCCACTTTTTTGTGGCGTGACTTGAGCCACATCTTGCAATGCTTCACCTGCAGATCGATTGCCATTCGTAAGATTAATCCGTTTTATTGATGTGGACAGTCCACTATCGATGACATAGTGTTGTTTTGCATGTGTGCGTTAAATGGAAGAGCGTGGCTTATTGATCGCCACAACCCTCTTCAAAGCGAAAGTGATGTCGGTTAGATTGAATTACAGACACGGATGTATGGCAAAACCACCAAGATCGGTCCATACAGGCAAAGCCTTAAGAGACATTTTCGGTAAAAATCGACGACAAAGCACAGAAAGAACTACTTCATTTCCGCCATCAGATCCACGATTCTAGAGACCAAATAAACGAATTGCGTTAAAGACACTATCAGTGATTTAATCCAAAGAGTCAAAATATTTGAATTGGCATTAATAGCTTTGAAAGTGAAGGAAAGGCCTGTACAATTCTCAGAGGTTCCTTTTTCCAACGAAATTACAAAAAGGAAGAAACGGCAGTGTTCCAAAGATACGGACTTCCATTCACGTACTGTGTTGTGTAAAGTCCGTCGGACCTATACTAATATCCGATTTTGTCCTTATTAGGTTGCTTCTGGTCCTCTCATTTTGTAGGGGATGTTATGACACCTATATTGTTAAGACATACACAAATCCTGTTTTTGATATTTTTTCGATCTTTGATATTTAGCAAATCACTGATACAAAATTAATTATAACTTTAAAAAAAAAAAACATCATACAATTGAGTTTCTTTGTAAAAGCCGGGCGAATTTTATACATTGGAGAAAATGTACCGTGGTGATAATTAATAGTCCGGCGACTTCACAGTCCGGCTACAGTAGAGGCACTCAATTCATAGAGCTCTTCACGCAACATTCTTCACGCTGTATTCCGGTATCGTTATTGACCCGACTATGGCTCCCGCATAGTTTTGTTCTTTTTCGTAACTTCATCAATTCTTCATTTCCTATTACTAGAAAATCAGTGGCTTAGCCGGGAAAACGGGGGCTCAGGGGGCGCTAGCCCCCCTCGTCAAATTTGACAAATCGTGTCAAATTTTAGCCCAATTTTGGACAAATTTCGGGGCACAAAGACAATCTCAAAGACTCCCGTCAAATTAACAATCCCTGGCTAAGCCCCCTGAACTGCTCAATAAAGAAACAATTCACCCCTAAAATTACACTATTTTTTCCAGATTTGTCGTATCTGGACAATATCAAATATAAAATTTTTAGCTATATTGTTTAGGGGCCGGAGCTACAGATTCAAGTTTATAAAGCGTGGTCGCGTACGATTAAAAAGCTAGAAACTCCTTCCGTTTTAAGATAGATCTTCCATTCTTTGCTAACCTTGAAAATACGAGACCCCCTGCAGCGCCGTCAATTACAATAAAATCCAAATCCACCCGTCGGTCTAGACAGTAGAAACAAAAATATCTAACTTTGGAGGCACCGTTTTTTTCACGTGGAAGCAACGAACATTTTTTGTTCAAAGTAGAGGGCCCAAATTGCTTCTGGTTCCCTAGTCGAGATTTATTCTAAAATTTGAACCAAATTTCCAATTGTGTTATATCGTGTCATTACATTTGTCATTTAACATTAAATATAAAAAACAACGCAATATTAAAACTTCATTTCAATTTTTTTTTTTTTTTTTTTTTCATACCTCTTGTAGAGTCTCAAATCAATTCATATGCATAAGTCACACGATCATGTTACATAAGCTGTAGAAAGAGAAGTGATTTGAAGTGTAACGTAATTTTGACCTTTGACCCCTAAACCATGGGTCAAGTGATGGGGTCATAATTGACTTTTATTTATCTCTTATCAAGTCCTACAGGATGGGCTAAAAGATTTGACCTAGTTTTAAATATTACACATAGTAAATGGGTTTGACCTTAGTGACCTCGATTGACCCCTCGACCCGTAAAAAATAACATTTGTAGAGGGTCTTAAGTCAATTCATAAGCATAGATCAAACCATCATGTCACATAATCTGTAGAAGTAATTTGAAGTGTAACGTAATTTGACCTTTGACCCCTAAACCATGGGTCAAGTGATAGGGTCATGATTGTCTTCTATTGACCTGTCATCAAGTCCTACAGGATGGGTTAAAAAGATTTTCCATTTGACCTTGTTTTAAATTTTACACACAGTAAATGAGTTTGACCCCAGATGACCCCAGATTAACTTCTTGACCCGTAACTTTTAGAGGGTCTCAAGTCAATTCATATGCACAAGTCACACGATCATGTGGATTCATGTCACATCATCTTTAGGAGTAGTGAATTTGAAGGGTAACATACGTAATTTGAAGTATTTTGACCTTTGACCCCTAAACCATTGGTCAAGTGATAGGGTTATGATTGACTTTCATTGACATCTCAAGTCCTACACAATGAGCTAAATTTTTTTTTTTTTTTTTTTTTTAGTCGCCTTTTACGACATGCAGGGGAACACATCGGGCCAATTCTTAACCCCGAACCCGCAGGGGGCCCCATTTAGTCGCCTTTTACAACATGCAGGGGAACACATCGGGCCAATTCTAAACCCCGAACCCGCGGGGGGGGGGATTTTCCATTTGACCTTGTTTTAAATTTTACACACAGTAAATGAGTTTGACCCCAGATGACCCCAGATTAACTTCTTGACCCGTAACTTTTAGAGGGTCTCAAGTCAATTCATATGCACAAGTCAGACGATCATGTGGATTCATGTCACATCATCTTTAGGATTAGTGAATTTGAAGGGTAACATACGTAATTTGAAGTATTTTGACCTTTGACCCCTAAACCATTGGTCAAGTGATAGGGTTATGATTGACTTTCATTGACATCTCAAGTCCTACACAATGAGCTAAAAGATTTTCCATTTGACCCTGTTTTTAATTTTACACACAGTAAATGCGTTTGATCTAAGTCGCCCCGATTGACCACTTGACCTGTTACTTCTGTACATGGCCTCAAGTCAATTCAAAAGCATAAGTCATACGATCATGTCACATAATCTGTAGGATTAGGGAGCGATCGTTATTTACGGCAGGGGGGAGTGGGCGATTTCAAAGTTTTTTTACCTGATTTTTCGGATTCCCCCATTCATTTTCCATACGTATTTCAGGTCCCCCCCCCCTTATAACTTACAAAATATTTCAGGTTCCCCCTCCTAGTTCCAATCACTGTATCAATGTGGTACATGATAATTGGATATGCAATGCAAATGCATATTCATCAGGACCCATGCATGCAGGTTGTACAAGAAGACAATATGCATAAAAGGAAATGGATCAAGTGACAGTTTAGTAAAAATGAAACAATTTCTTAAACTTTTTTGTGGCAATATTCATGAAACGTTTAACCCTCGTCTTACCAAGGGGGTAAGTGAACTTTCCTCGGGTACGCTAAAATGCCAAAGCTTTCGTAAAAAGCTTCCAGGTAATCATTTTCTCATCTTTTCCGGTCATTTTAATGAGGAAATGTGAGCACCTTTACCGGGGTTAGGGTATGTCTTCAAAGTCGAAGGGTAGGGGGTGGTTGCCACCCAAGGAAAATTTAGGGTACAGTTTTTAAAATATTTTACAGTGTTTTGCACAGTATGGCTCTAAAACGCTATGTTTTTACTAGCCATTTGCCATCATTAGAGCTGAAAACAACATGAAAATCTGATACCTTTTTAGCACAAAATTGGATTTTCGCCTATTTTCTGTGGAAAATGCCAATTTTGCTGACTCGCGGACTTTATGATGTCATTGTGACGCCATACTAGGTACGTTAGTACTTATTTTGGTATCAATGGAAAGAGGAGGACCATAGCTATCGACTGATATCAAAATCAAGCATCGGGTGCTTTATAACGAATTCCCGGGGGTGGTAACCATCCCCCTTGGTAAACCGTGTTACAAAAAAAAAGCTTGGTAAGACGAGGCCAGGTTAATGCATTTTATCAATGAACATTTTAGTCATTTATAGATCTTCACATGACTGTACATCAACTTAATAACCCTGATACACTGGAGTCAGTGTTTTATACCTTGTACTATATTGCTAATATTTGGTAGTTTTAATACAAACGTGTTCTGTTTGAAAATTTCTGATAGCAGATTTGTTATAGATGTATACAATGTATAAAAATAAAAACTTGAACCCAAATTTCTCAGATAAAATATATAACTGCATTGGAAAACGACTATTTTTACACTATTTCTTTGGTCTTGATTTTCACACATTTTAACACCATTTCTCAAGCTGCCAAATAGTGCCAAAAAAGTAGTCGGAAACCAGTTGGGCTGCTTTCACGCATTATTTTCAGCCGATGTCGCATAAATTTCAAAGTAGTCGGAAACCAGTTGGGCTGCTTTCACGCATTGTTTTCAATGGTGAATGGACAGCATCAATTCGTATTAAATTACAATGTGCATGAAACAAAAGTGGTCCAACATTGTTTTGTACTACTTCAGAAAAATGAAATATGTTGGTGTACTCCAACATTGATGAGGGGTGGTGGTGGTGGGGGGGGGGGCAATTCATATGCACAACTCACACGATTATGTCCCATAATCTGCAGGAGTAGTGAAGTGTAACGTAATTTGAAGTATTTTGACCTTCGACCCCAAACCATGGGAGACTTTATGGCATCAGAAAGAACATAGATGAAACTGAAAAAATAAGTGCTAAGAAATTTACGAGAGCTACAAAGCGAGACTCTGAAATCAAAAAGACTATCGGCAATAGCAGATCATGTCGCCAATGAGATCCATCTCATAAACTTGGAGGAATGCAGCATTCTTAAAAAAGAAAATGATAAAAGTGCCAGATGGATTCAAGAAGCCATCTGGATAAGGAAAAAAGGAGGTTTAGATCACAGGAAGAACCTGGTGAATGCAGACGAGGGGCGTACCAACTTAGTCATCTTTATGATCAGCTGATCCAGAGGGCGTCATCACACCATGACGTCACCAAGTCAACCCAAGGATCAGCTGCCATATCAGTTTGAGAAAGCTTCGGTAAAACAATAGAAGTGTTTGTCAATTTGCAGAACTTTTACAGAATTTGTACAGATATTTGCCTCAGATTACGGAAAACATTGCGTATTTTAATAGAATTATCCGTAATTTAAAAATACAGAAGTTCTGGAGATTTTGCTGCCAGAAATTTTCGTAAACTTCCGTATATTAACAAGTTAGTTTTTTTAATGATTTTTTTATCATGGCGCGTAATATAAAAACTCCCAAAATTCAAATTTAAGAACTAAATTATGACATTGAAATAGTTGAGAGGCATTTCTTATACAATTTTGTTTTTAGTGAATTTAAGAAAACATTTTCCGTAAAATTGATGTCCGTTAATTTATAGAACTTTTTAACAGTGCACATGTCCTCTAATTCATTTTACATTTCCCCTACAGTATTAAAAACAATAAATATAGTTGATAAAATCTTCAGATTCACTTGTTTTTTGCCATAAATTATAAGTATTATTTTTTAATATTATTTTTTAATTATAACCATTATCTTAAAGGGACATTCAGTGGTTTCGTTGAAAGGGTGCACTCAATTTTTTTGACAAAGTCAGATTTTTCATGTATACACGTTATGATCACACCGAGTATTTGAATGCCCCTTAAACCCGCATACGATGCTTGTGAAAGCCAATTATCCTTGTTTACATGTCAAAAAAAGGTTAATCAAATGTATCTCGATTGAATCCCTTTTGCTCCATGCAAATAAGCCATCACTTTCATTTTAATACACTTTTTCGATTTATTGTTTATGATAAAACATTAATGGTTTCAAACCAGGTTTAACGTTAAGAACATTTTGTTGTAAACCTTTTTTGGACGGATTGCTTTGTTAAATATTCAGGCAAGTTTCTTTGCCAAAAGATTAGAGTTCTGCCATTCGTGTAACGATTCTGGGTGCGTTTGTTAGCTAAAAATGGCATTTATTATACCACAAAGTAACGCTATTATTTTTGTGGAGAGAGAGAATGTCATTCTACACTGTTCAACATTTGTGTAACGATCTGACGATTATTGACTTCAATTACACCGTAATTATAGTCGTCGCCAAAATATACGTTCCACAAGACTGTACACGCCTATGGTTGGCCTTCTCCTTAACCTGTAGCTTATTTCTACCGAGTCTTCAATGCAGTTGCCGATCGTCCACGGTAGAACTCTTGAACTCAATGACTGAAGAATACCAAACTTGATTGGGTGATAGTTACGTCACGCTTATCCTGCATTCTAGTGAGTTTTCGAAAATTATTCATTTGCATAGCTCCTTCCCTTTTTCGTGTAATGACTAATAAACTTCAACCCATGAAGGATGCAAGCGAAATGAGAAAGGATAAAGAGACCGGACAAATAGAGAGGTTAAGTGAAAGGGCGATAAAGAGAGTTAAAAATGAGAGCAAGAAAGAATAATAGAATCAGCTCTAGCGTTGTGTAGTTATGTGAACAAAACGAAGAACATACAGGTGAATATCCGCGTGTTGTAAAATTTGTTTTCAGTTACTTCTCATCGGCAGTATCTAGCGAAAACCTTTTGTATTTTTCTTTATAAATAAGTAAGACAGGGATAGTGAATGAGATAGCGCATAACGTTGCCCAATTCGTCCACAATACACCTAGAAAACAAACAAAATCAGTAATGGTGTCAGGAGTAGATATTCTTTTTCATGATTTCAATGTAGTCATTGAGACAACAATGAAATGGGCAATGAATTTTGGAGAAAAATATAGTAAACGATGTGATATTTTATCACATAAGAAAGAACAAAAGCAAAACAAAACAAAAACAAAGAAGGGGTTCATCCCGTGGAAAATGAACATTATTCCACTTTGGAAAAAAAAAACAGATTCTACAACAGCTAAACGCAGCAGAATT
Organism: Ophioderma brevispina; assembly: GCA_023653785.1. NCBI lineage: Eukaryota > Metazoa > Echinodermata > Ophiuroidea > Amphilepidida > Ophiodermatidae > Ophioderma > Ophioderma brevispina. The sequence continues at coordinate 17,888 of JAMKCH010029508.1, forward strand.
GTAGTTTCATTTTAGTTTAATTTTTATTTCATTTTCTCACACTGCTATAAATTTTAATTTTAATTAAAATTGAATGAATGCATTTTTTCAACCATGCACACTTCGATTATAAATTATTATACTACACATAAAAACCCACTGAAAAGAATTACATCATTCATGTAAATAGCTCTCCCAACGGCAACGTATCACAATCTTTATAGGCTAACATCTCAATTCGTCCGTAATTTTTAAAACAAAATTATGTAACTAAAAATGAAAAATCTATAGCATGGATTCTTGTCTTATTTAATCTTCTGAAACTAATTTACTCTGAGAATTATGTTTCTCATGCTCGATTCGTTAGTTTAAAAAAATCTTGAATTTAGGCCTATAGTTAAATATTCTTAGCATGACAAAACCTATATTTACGTACCAATATTGGGTATCATCATCACCAGAAGAAAGATTATTCCCGTAAAAGCGTTTAACCAAGACAAAACGCCTGTTGTTATCCCCTCAGCCACGGGATACACTCCTTCCACTGTAGTTTCGTAGTATATCGGAATCGTCCCATTTATGATGAATGAAAATAAAATGTTAAACACATAAAGACTTCCTGTAAAGGAAAAATGAAAGTACAAAAAATGAAATTTATTAAAAACTTTGAAAGTAGACTGCTGCACTTTATTCCGTTAAGGGCGGCTCAATTCATCAGGGTCACTAGTGACATGGGGTCAATAAATGGCCACACCCCTAAATTACTTCATTCGCCCGTTTAATTCGGACGGGGACGCGACTCCTCTCCCGCGCATCCCGGTTTCTTACCTAAATTGAAAGCTATTACTCCCGTTGACAGTAATATAAAACCATGTGAAACAGATGACTCCAGCAGACGACAAACACAGAAGAACTAGCTTCATTTTCCCGCCAATAATATCCACGATTCTAGAAACAAAAATAACACGATGGCGTTAAAGACACTATCAGTGATTTATCCAAAAGAGTCAAAATATTTGAAATTGGCAGGAATAGCTTGAAAGTGAAGGAAAGGCCTGTACAATTCTCATAGGTTACCTTTTCCAACTGAAGAATTCACAGAAAAGGAAGAAAACGGCAGTGTTCAAAGATACGAATCTCCATTCACTTACGTGTTGTAGTAAGTGTCCGTTCGGACACTAAATACTAAAATATCCGATTTTGTCCTTATTAGGTTGCTTCTGGTCCTATCATTTGTAGGGGATGTTAGGACACCTATATTGGTTACAGACATACACAAATCTGATTTTTGATGATTTTTTCGATCTTCTGATTTAGCAAATCACTGATAGTGTCTTTAACCACTGTCTTGTAAAAAACAATCAGACAATTGAGTTTGTTTTGTAAAAGCCGGGCGAATTTTATACATTGGAGAAAATGTACCGGTGTAGAAGTAATTATAGTCCGGCGTACTCACAGTCCGGCTACAAAGGTATGGAATAGGGCACTCAATTCAATAGACTCTTCACGCAACATTAGCTTCACGCTTTATTCCGTTATCGTTTATTGAGCCCGGACTATGGCTCCCGCCATAGTTTTGTTCTTTTTTCGTAACATTTCAATCAATCTTCATTTCCTTACGAGAAATCAGTGGCGTAGCCAGGGAGGGGGCTCAGGAGGCGCTAGCCCCCCGTCAAATTTGACAAAATCGTGCAAATTTAGCCCAATTTGGACAAATTTAGGGCACAAAGACAGTCTCAGACTCCCGTCAAATTACAATCCTGGCTAAGCCCCTGGAAATGCTCAATAAAGAAAACAATTCAACACTAAAATTAGCACTATTTTTTCAAGATTTGTCGTATCTGTACAATATCATATAAAATTGTTAGCTATATTGTTTAGGCCGGAGCTACAGATGAAAGTTTTAGAAAGTCGTGTACGTACATTAAAAAAAAGCTAGAAACTCCTTCCGTTTTAAGATAGATCTTTACCAATTCTTTGCTAACCTTGAAAATACGAGACCCCCTGCAGCGCCCGTCAAATTAGAATAAAATCCAATCCATCCCGTCGTGTCCTAGACAGTAGAAACAAAAATATCTACTTTGAGGCAACGTTTTTCAACGTGAAGCAACGGAACATTTTTTGTTCAAAGTAGAGGGCCCAAATTGCTTCTGGTGCCCATAGTCTGAGATTATTTCGAAAATTGGACCAAATTTACCAGATTTTGTCCCCCTCCAACCTTCCGGCTCTGTTGCCGCTGATATCAGGATATTTCAAGCATCATGTTTGGAGGAGTCCAAGTGTGTGAAAATATCGGATCCAAAACATATGATAATGATAAAATTGTATGATTTACGCCCAATATTAATTGGTCTCGCTATGAGTTTTAAAGTATTGGGCTCGACTGCGTCTCGTCCAATATTTTTGCAACTCATAGCTCGACCAATTAATTTGAGCTTAATCGATCCAATTTTATATCAATAGCGTATCAGCTGAATGGGACGATATAGCTGTCCAGCTACCCTGGTCAACCCATATATCGCGGTCCAAAACGGTTTTTTATTTACTTTGTTTTCTTGCTATTATAATAAATGTATGTTTTTCCCCTTTCTTCACATTTTGGGTCTCATTTTTTTTCTTTTTCGGAGATTCTCTTTAATTTGAAGACCCTTTCTTTCATGTATCGCACGTTTGGACACTTTACATACATCGACTGTTGCTTTGGCATTCGTAACTGCTGAATACGCTGCACCAGTATGGAGTCATAGTGTACACTCGCACAAGATTGATGTCGTTCTGAATGATGCAATGAGATTTGTAAAGTGATTGCCTTTTGGCGACGCCTGTAGAATATTTTCCAAATCTGTCTAACATAGCTCCTGTAGGAGGAACTTTCAAACGATCAAGCTCGCCAAGAAGCGTGATAAACCTGGTAGCCTAATACCCAACCAACACCCTTTGAGGATCAGAGAATTCCACGGAATCATTTTGCTACCCAATCAATGACACTGCTGTCGCAGCATCCCTATCGATCATCCTGGCTCAATGACAGATGGTCTGAGCAATGGTCATCCCATATCCCATCTTGCAAGCCCAAAGGCTGTGACCTTGATAGGAAAGCTTAGGTCAATGACTCAGAACTGGCACTGGCCGTGCACTTCCTTCATAAGATCGATGAGGAACTTTTACCAAACTGCGATTGTGGAGAGCCACAAACCATAATAGCCACATCATAGATGACTGTGAGGTCTACAAGTCCTCAAGAGGAATCCCAGGCCTGATAAACCTGGACGATGAAACTATCTGCTGGTTAAAGATGGATCTTCCACTGTGATTTTGAACTTACACGAACGAACGGGACACGAAGAAATTTTTCTGAGGATACAAATTTCTCCAAATTTTCACTTCGTTGGTTGTAGAACTACTGAAACCGTTTCGAAGGTTTATTGGACAGATAGGCCTAAGTATAGAATCTTTGATACTGGAGACTTATTTTATATTACTTTTCTGCTAAGTTAAACTTAGATAAGAATGATTTTGCATAAAAAAAACGAAACAATGAGGCCAGTTAAAATTATTTTTCAGTTTCACATCCCCTCAATTTCTGTTAGGGCGTCCGTATCATGGATACACGCGGCCCGGACCAGCTTACTCCACTGAATAAATCCGGAAACCACCACAAGCCATTACCAATGACTTGTGGATACCCAACGAAGAAGACTTTCTGGGTTTTGTCATTTTTTTTAGATTCACAGATTACTAAATGATTCAGGAAATCATTTACGTTGATAAAAACATATTATTATCCGTACCCTTCTAAACTTTAAAATAAAAAAAAAAAAACAGTGATTCCTTTAAGTTCTAGCCAATGCCAATTTGTATTGCAAAAAATAAAAATAAATAACAGAACTCTCCGCCACCTTACTTTTTCATACACCTTTTTAAGCGTGAACTACTTTTTAAGGTTATGCGACCTAAACAAGATAATTAAAAGTATTACAAATATACTTACCTGGTCAACATCCATTGTGTTTTTGAATATGGTACCAATTTGTGTTTCCCATACGTCGTAAAATCCAACACAAACGCTATAACACAGCGCAGGTAACCAGAACTGTTTGCTACTGTAAAGGCAAATGTTTTCCATATTATTTTAAAAAGAACTCCCAAGTTTGGGTTTGCACTTTTTTTTCTCTCAAAACCTGGGACGGAATACTAATAAGTGCTAGCTCGACACCATCGTTGTCTTAATCCACCTACCCTCTGGATTCTGATTATTTTTGCCTTGGAACTTCGTGTTCCGATCGTCGTTGGGACCCACTAATTTACCCGGAAGTAGTATCGATTTTTGATATCACATGAAAGGCCGTATTGTTCTCATTGTTGCCCTGAAATTTGAGCCCTCAAATCCTTTTCATTCCCAAGATATACACAAAAAACGCTGTTTTAATGGTTAACCATCAATATTAGCACAGTATTGAACAGGGCTTTGCAACATGCATTACTGCTTCTACCATCCAAACCGCAAGTTTGTTTCGCACGGTACTTGATGCGGCGTATGTCCAAGTGCCAGGCTCTCGTATCAAGTAGAAAACACAATAGACATAAATCGGAACAAGCACCTTTAATGTTTAGTTCTAACGTTTTGCAAATAATGAACGTTTATGAGGCAATGGTAAGAATATTTTCACGAGTTGAAAGATGAATTGTTCCCTTCAACGAGGCTTAAGAATATTAAACAATGTTATGTTAGCCTACGTTAATGCAATGAGCTTGGCTAGGCTTAGCTGGACTGGGGCTAGATAGGGCTAGGCCTACGACGACTTACAATTCTTGAATACAATTTACATTCTCCGATCATAAGGCCTATATCCCCTGCGTTAAGTTTGATCCGAACAAACCTTTTTAGGAATTCCAAGTTGAACATGTATGCAAAATATCTTTTCCAAGCAGAAACAGAAAGAAGATCCTGTCCCATCTCACGCAAATACCGTTTACGAAAGCTACTCAAATTCCGAGACCCGCCACAGCACCGTAGCGCTCTTCATATTGCATAGAGCCACGGTGAAGTTCCGTGTAAGTGTATGTGTTCTGTGAAGACGAATTTTACGTGCAATAGAACGAAATGTATGGAACAAATATGCACGGTATGTGACGTAAGCATGCAGTATACCATTTATTGAATGACACGTGACCTGTAACCCTCCAATCAAATGACAAAGGATCTACTTATAGGTGCAGTATTAAAGATCGTAATCTCAAAGCAATGTATTTATGACAAGTGGTTGATGGGTAGGTCTAATGAAATCTGATGTTATTGAGCCGAGCTAGTGCTCAAGAAAAAGACAAAGCAAAATTCCGTTTATGCCCGGAAATGTATAAAATATAAACACACA